>LOJH01007547.1:19095-30853 GCA_001685095.1 Ellobius talpinus
GACCTCTGGAAGAGCAGTCAATGCTCTTAACCTCTGAGCCATCTCTCCAGCCCAGGATTTTTTTTAAAGTTATATACATTTACTTATGGCTTGGGAAGAATTATATTTTTTCCAACAACTTTTCATATTAAGTAAAATATTAGATTTGTCCTATCTAATATACATTTCGCTGCATCGCTGGCCCTCTGTGGACACAGGACATTCTGTGTTTGCCACCTGTAGTCACCATCAGAGTCCTCTGTATCTCGTTTCCTTGAGTGAGCAGTGTCTCCAGTGGTTTGGAAAGTCGACTTCTAGAAGATGTACTGTTTATATGTGATTACTCTCCTGACTTTTGATCATCCTGGGTTCTTTCCTTGCTAACATTCTTTTTGAGAGTGGATTGAAATTCAATTGGGAGAGCATACTAGAGCTGGACCATTTCGTTGGTTAACATGAAAGGGTTTAATTGCACCAATATGCTCGTTGGAGTTTAAAGCCTGCACCTGCAGGAGACAGCAGGACTGTTAAGGCTAGATGTCTGGCCTCACCATCAGTGGATTTTCTTAGTGCTTGCTACCTCTGCTGGAGACCCCACATAGACAGTGAAGTCCGTCTGTTGTCAGCTCTTCATTAGGTGTCATCCCTGTGGCTAGAAGGAGTGAAAAAACAGGATTCTCAGTTGCCATTTTGATCTCAAAATAGCTTCTGCTAGCTGGGTCTGTGTATGGAATCTTAGCACTCCAGAGGCTGAAGCAGGAGAGTTGTTGGTTTAAGGCTAGCCTGGGTTACATAGCGAGACACTTTCTCATGGCAATAGATAGCAGCAAAAAAATCATCATGATGGGGGGAAGAGAAGGGAGTGGGTTGTGATCTCAGTGTGATAGCATCATAGGAAACGCATTTTCCTAGAACACCCGGGGTTTCTCAGAATTCCTGAAAACCCTACTTTCAATGCCAACCAGTAGTGAAACGGTCTTTCCAGCCACATCATTGCTCCTTACTCGTTTCAGCTTCTGGTGGTTAGTGATACAGGGTAGATCTAATGGGCCCAAACATTTTGAGCTGTTATTAAGTCCCCGACTACCTATGCATAGAAAAGTGGGTCAGATATGAAACTTCAGGAGGGCTTGGGGGAGGGGCAGTAGAACTGGAGAAGGCATTGAATGAGACCTTCAGCATTGTCAGGGTTGGCTCAGTTTTTAGGGTTCTAATGCAACAGTCACTGGAACCTCCTGGGGGGCCTCTTCTGGCATTTAAATTCTAGAATTCTGTGAGCTATCTTGGAGAATGTAGCAGGAAGATGAAGTAATTAAGTAATGAAGAAGAAACTGAAATGAAAGAATCAAATATAGGGCTATGTTTCCACTTGGGATCCACAGACCAAGAATCACTTTTTGTATGAACAATAACTGATAACCATTTAGGCCATTGTCTGAAGCTTTGGGGACTGAACATTTTTTGCTCTTCAACCATTCTTTCACAATTGAGCCTGTGTGTTGCTATGAACATAAACAAAATTTAATATGAAATTGATTTCAGTCTACTAGGGCATTAAACTTTTATTGTGAGCCAGTAAAGCTCTACACAGACAGAAAAGGAAGGGGACCAGATGGCCAGATAATCCAGACAGATGGGTTCAGCCGTGTCTCTCAGGAACACTTACGTGAGAAGGACCTGGGGTTGTGACCATGTTAACCGGATAAGCGCCACAGTTCTCTCCCAGCTGGCCAGTGGCACAAACTTCACAGTAACTTCAGCAGGAGGCTAAATGTCGGTAGATGGAGGGGCAAGAAGCCAGAGCTTTCTCCAAGAGGAGAGCTGC
The DNA here is from genome assembly GCA_001685095.1 of Ellobius talpinus. Taxonomy (NCBI): domain Eukaryota; kingdom Metazoa; phylum Chordata; class Mammalia; order Rodentia; family Cricetidae; genus Ellobius; species Ellobius talpinus. Next base: position 20,900 of record LOJH01007547.1, read on the forward strand.
ACCATTGCTACTGGCAATGGTGCTATAAAATTGCTGAGGATCAAATCTTGCTTGCCACAGTGACATTCCCCACCACAGATGCACACCTGAAGAAATAAAAGTAAGCTTAAGATCTCTCATTTCACCCTCCTTGTTTTCATAGACCTTTTCTTTAGGCCCTTACTAGTTCTCTTGCCAGTGTGGTCATGTATGTGTGCCAGGACGAGCCAACTCTAGCCAATCTACGTAACAGTTCTGTTCTCTTCCTTATTTAATAGTTGTGCTGAAGGTGGGCACAGCCTGGAATATCTCTTATTGCCCACCAACCTCCTAAGAATGACTGCCATATATGCAAACGTCATTCCCTCTGCCCTCTTTCCACCTGGGCAAACTGAAGCCATTCGTTGCCATAGCAGTCTCCATTGCCCTGCTCAAGGTTGTAGGAGCAATATTAAGATGTGACTTGGTGGGAGGACATTTCCTTAGCTTGCATAAGTCCCTGGGTTCCACTCCCAGCCAGCCAGTCCATGAGTCCATCTCTGTTTCCCTGCTGTCCAGATTCTCCTCGGCACTTCTGGTGGTATCATCTGGTCTGCTGGCTGCTGAGCGCTGCCGGCATCATCTGCATTCTCGTGGCACACGAACACTACACCGTTGACGTGATCATTGCTTACTACATCACGACACGGCTGTTTTGGTGGTACCATTCCATGGCCAACGAAAAGGTGAGAGCCGTGAAGACCCTTGGGTGAGCAATGCCTGTGACGTGCAGGGGACCTGCTTCCATAGACGGGGGTCTTAGATAGCTTCGTGGAGAAGACTGTTGTTGCTCCCTAGCTATATGGTTTGCTCAGTTCAGCTGAACTTCCTGTCACTGCTGCTTATTTTAAAAAAGTGACAGCAAAAAAAATCACAAATATACATGCTGTCTGAGAGTTAAAAGCACTGTAAAATTATGGACATCTTATTTTACCAACTCAGCTGACTGATGCTAGAATTGGAGGACTATACGCTAACGGAAAACCTAGGAACCTTCTCTGTAGAGCTTATGACACAGCTTGGTGAGAGATTGTAGCCTGCCTTGTTGATTATGTCTTGGGGAGACCAGCACCTCTATCTTCCCTTCTTCCTGTTCCAGGATGACCCCCATTCTTCTCCCATTCATTCTTCTAGTGCTTGCTTAAATGTCCCCCTCTTACCTCTAACCTGGGAAGCTTCCTGTTTCTCTTGTTCTCTCCCTGTGGGCCTAAGGTTGCCTGACCTCTATCGCCACCCACGCCAGCTCCCGCCAGGCTTTTCTAGCCTTGGCAATGCTCTTGCTGTAATATGGTTGGTCTGTGTACCATGACTTATTTATCTTGGAATAGATCACCCCATGGTTGTGGTAGTGCTATGCTGTGTGTGTATGGTGTGCTGTGGAGTACTGTGTGTGTGTGTGTGTGTGTGTGTAAAACCTACAAGCGGCTGACTTGTCATTACTGAAAGGTCTACTCAGAGATCTTGGTGTCCACAAATAATTACTTCTATGGTTCCCTTTATTTGGCTTTGCTGCTCGGCCGCTAACTCGGTAGGTAGTCCTCTGCTTTCATCTGCCTTCTCACACGTCGGTCTAGATGCTTCCGGACACCTAAACCAAACTCTCCATCTTTCTTCATGACCATGTTCAGCCTTCCGAGTTCTTTTTTCACTCCCCCTTGGCCCTTCTATCTGACCACAACCTATCCTGAAAATACTTCTCTTGAATGGCTTCCACACCTATTCCTGAACCTCCTTCTTAGAGACCTGCAGGCAGAGGTCTCATGACCCACAGAGGGTAGAACAGGGGGACCAAGGTCAAAGGAGAGCTGGAGAAAAGGCAGGACAGCAGGTACTGCCATGGGATGTCACTGCTGTTCACCTGCTAAGATACAACATAAACAAGGAAATAAATAAAATGCCATTTCATTGAGAAGTCTAGACTGCAAGTCATAAACAATTCCTCATTTTATTTTTCCCACCCTTCACAGAACTTGAAGGTCTCTTCCCAGACAAATTTCTTGTCTCGGGCTTGGTGGTTCCCCATCTTCTATTTTTTTGAGAAAAACGTCCAAGGCTCAATTCCTTGCTGCTTCTCCTGGCCACTGTCCTGGCCCCCTGGCTGCTTCAAGTCATCATGCAAAAAGTATTCACGGGTCCAGAAGATCGGGGAGGATAATGAGAAGTCTACGTGAGCTGCCATCCTGGCAGCAGCTTTTCTACCAAAACAGTCCGTGCTGTAACCAAAGGCACAGCTTCCTATTTATTTTCAGAGAACTGACTGGTAAATGGAGTGGACCAAATTTTGTGCAAAAGATCGGAGCAACGAATGAAGTATTACCTTTTGGCTTTTTTTTTAAGTCATCCCAAGAAACATATTTTCCTGCTGCTCTTCACTCCTGTTTGACAAAGCCTCCAAACTGGGATCCTAAAGAGGTGGCATTAACCCGCTGTGCCTCTCATTCTTTCTCTACTTCCACATTCTTTCCAGATTGTTTTTTTCCTTCAAGGTCAGAATAGTTTGCTAATGTTGTGAAATAAAGTGTCTGGATATACACAGCCACTGTGTGAATGCAGGCAGTGAGGGGGAGGAGTAGGTTTCCACCAAGCAGCTCACTGAGGGCAAGCCACAGGTGGGTCAAGGTAGGTCAAGGTCAAGTGCACTTGTTTCTGTCCAGTCTAGGGGAAGGTTAGGGTGCCATCTGGGGTTTGCTTTGCTGCTACCCTCCCAGCAATGCGCAATGAATGACTTTTCCTCTTTTTTTTTTAACCTTTACCTGACAATTGTATTTTTAAGAAGGGGTGTTCCAAGGAAATGAGAGTGACCCACCCATGGATGTTTCCTGTGTGTGGATTTCTGACTTTCAAGTCTCGGTGACAGGTCCACAGGAAGCGTGGGGCTTTTCCTGCTATACACATTCAAGGCGGCCTGCCTGGAGCCCAGCACTGTTAACTGCGCTAGCAGGGGCTGCAAAAGCACAGGTGAAGTGATGCTCACACTCACTGGGGAACACGCTTGTGCTCACATTCTAGTTTGGGCCCTGCTGGGATGTGTTTCTAATGGGAACTTAGAGAAATGTTCGCACACACACCCCCTAAAACAGTCGCCTCTCAGTTAGCATTGCGCTTTCCGGGTCATGCAAGATGGAATCCAAAGGTTTACTGGTTCCTTGCCTTTTAGCCAGGAACTCTATTCCCTAAGTGCTCCTACGGGCATACACCACCACTGAGTAAGTTGGCTTTCACCCTGTGAGCGTGCCACCTGGTGCTGCACTTAAACATGCCGTTGGCATTTACACTTGAGATAACTACATTTGCATAGGAACAGAGAGCCAAGCGTGGGGCGCACGCCTTTAGTCCCAGTGCTCAGAAGGCAGGGGCAGGTGGATCTCTGTGAGTTCAAGTCCAGCTTGGTCTAAAATGCAAGTTCCAGGACAGCCAGGGAGACCCAGAGAAACCCTGTCTCAAAAAAGCCCCACGACCACCACCATTAAAAAAAAAGAAAGAAAGAAAAGAAAAAAAGGGAAAAAAGGAACAGGGACAACTGTGTCAGATATGAACTGTTTTTGTTTTCTCAAAATCTGGTTGATTTAATATCTGATTTAATGTGTTACTCAGTGCTAGTATGTATGATCCTTGCCTTGATTTCTTAACTACCGGAAGATTAGTTTGTGAACCTTCTCCTTAAGGTTAGAAACATTCTCTGTTTCCGTGGTTGTCAGGACGGGAGCAGAGGGGGGCAAGCCGAGCAGGGTGGAAGGAGGGGTTGCATTGGCAGGGATGAAATGGAATAGAGAACATCCTCAGGTCAATCCCTGGAAGCCAGTTGGCCTTGATTAGTCAAAGTTAAACTTTAAATTGCTTGGCACAAAAGCACAATACGGATCTGTTCAGAAGGGCCATTGTCCTCTGGTGCTAAAATTCTGTGTGTCCAGAGTGTCTCTTTTTCCTGTGATAGGGTAGGTAAAGGGAAGGGCGCTGGATTCAAAGGCAAGAGAGTAAAGATTCTCAATCTGGCTGTCTTCACCCGAGTGCGAACTCTAAACCCCTTTGGCAGAGTTGGGAGTGCAAAGGTTTTTATTTTATTACGGAATAAGCCAATAGTAAATACATACCTAGTTTACCTTGTGTTAGACACAGTTCTATACAGTTCTCACATGTTCATTTCCTCAACTCTGATCTTGGGTTAGAACAAAGTGTTTTGCTCAGAAACATGAATTTAACTTCTGTGTCTTATTACAAGAGAATCACTTAGCCCTACAGCCCCAGTTTTGAGTCTTTCATTGAAACCAAACACCTGAGAGCCTTATCCAGCTGTGGCTAGGATTCCCAAGGATTCTTCAGTTAAGGAAATGCTTAAGCATTATTACACTGCATGCTGATTGTTGGGAACCCTTGGAACAGAAAACCTTGCATTTCAGTCACATCAGCCAGGCCGTCAAAAAAACAATACTATCACTTTCCAAAGGACTCAGAAAATACCCATGAGTCTTGCATGGAAACTTCTGTTCCCAAGTTCTCTGTGTGTTTGCTGTGGCTCTCTAGTCGATGCTGATGTGGGAACATGTGTCTTGAAAATAAGAGAGGGACATGTCCACATTTCAAGATGCAAAAAATGACCAAACTCATTTCAGTGTAGGAAAGCAAATTGTGGAGACTTGGCTCGACATGCCACTGGGGATATAAAATATAGACAATTATGATGTTGCCTTTGAAACAGTAATTTTATTTTTGAGATGGTCTCATCTCACCGTGTAGCCCAGATTGACTTACACTTTTCAATCCTCCTGTCTCAGCCTCCAGAGTGCTGGGATTGCAAGTGTGTGCTCCCACGCCTACCCAACCAAAGCAGTAAATGATTGCAACACCTTTTCTTTGCCAATTAAGATGCAGGTCTTACCCATTACCTGTGTTTTCGTGAGCCCATGCTTCTGACTTTCCTGAAATGCAGCACTTCCAGAAAATGCCTGTAATATAAAAAATATGCTATATGTTGTTTTTTTTTGAAGCGTCCCAGTGGAAATGGAGTTCTTTCAAGCTTCAGTTGTTGAGCTAGATCCACCAGATCCAAAACAAGGAAGCCTTCTTCCCCATTCCTCCTGAGCTAATTGTGACTGTTCTTTGAGTTACCGGCGTCTCAGGGAGCAGGTTTTACTGAGGGCAGAAGGCTGGCTGAGAGTCAACTCTTGGAATCTCTGGGCAGGTTTGTAGCCCTGGGTTCTTGGCTGTGTTACCAGTGCCTCCTTGTGGCAATGTGTCATGTCTGGAATGCAAACGCTACTTTAAAAATAGATTTTCAAGGTTTCTCCAAAGTCTGTTTTTTGGCTTTTTGTTGTTGATGTTGTTGCTCATTTTTTTTTTTGCCAAAAAAATCTGAGACTCTCATGGGGAAAGAAGGTATTTTAAAAACATTCTAAATCCTTCCCAAAGGGAAAGTGCTCAGAATCTGATCAAAGAAAATTTGCAGGTCATTTTTACCTCTTCTATCACAATCATTACTAACATCTAGCCCATAACTACCAGACTTTGTTTACTTCCGAACCCAGAGTCAACTGTCTTTTTCCTTCTGTGCTAGTACTCATCATTTCATTTTTAATTTAAAGTTCGTATCTTGCTCCATAAATATTTTTAACTTTTTGTTATTGTTTTGGTTTTGTACAATAGAACTGATTGAAAATTTAAGCTGGTCTTAACACACTCACCCCTTTAGTGTAAGGAAGTGTGAAATGGAATCTTCTAGTAAATGAGTTTACATGTGTTAATCAAGTGTAAGTTATATGCATTGCGTTGGAACCTTTTCTATGTGTATGTGTACAGATTTCTGGTGTTATTGTTTTTAATGCCATTGTGTTGCAATAATTTAGCCCCCTTGACTGATTTGACAAAACGCATTTTATGAAGAAGTGCTCTTGACTTCAATATCCCTATACTGAAAATCATGTCAGAGGTACCCAAAGATAAGTTTTTATACAGATAGATGCCTCATAAGCGCTGGTTTCTTACTTGTTAATATCACTGTACTGTGTTCCTAGTGAATCATGAACGACAAGGGCGGGTCACTGTAGAATTACTTTAAACTATCCTTTAGAAGAAAGAGGAGAAGCTATAAGCTAATCTAGTTGCCAAGTTGGAATTCGTTGTTTAATTTACCTCCTATGCAATGATTAATGCTGCGAAATGTGTGGTTAATAAGTTACAGTATATTCAGACAGGAAATACCTTTACGAGGTTTGAGCGGCAGCCAGTTGCATTCTTTTGGAAACCTACTATGCTGTTTCGATGTGTTAAGTGCCTTGTTGTAAAGTAAAATTTTAAGTCTAGAATTCATTATTTTCCTGACCTATATTTTTCATTATGATTATCTACTGTGTGCTGTTGTAATCATTTTATTAAATGCTTACATTTTAATCAAATATGAACTTCAGTCTCTTCTATCCACTACTGTCTTCTACATTTTAAAATATTACTATTGTGTGAGCATGTGTGTGTGTGTGTGTGTTTAAGTGTGTTTAAGTGTGAGAGTGTGTGTGGGGGGGAGTGTATGGAGGTCAGAGGACAACTCTGGGGAATCAGTTACGTCCTTCTGTCTGGGATTAAACCCAAGTCACCAGGCTTGCACAACAAGCACCTCTACCCACTAAGCTGTCTCACACTACTGGAATCAGTGATTTATCACATGCGGTTGAAGTTGAAGTTTTGTTTTCCTTGTCAGTTTATTTTAAGAGAAATCTTTCAGTTTGGAAATATACTTTCTATGCTTGTGAAAACATTCTGGGAGGAATGTAGGAATATGACTTCAGTTTATATTTCTGTTTTAAGTGCCTATGGGCCATGAAAACTAATATTTGTTTGTGCTCAGAAGAGAGGATGTATGGACTTGGTTTCTGACTTAAATCTGTATTTGCCTAATAAATCCCGGTGATATCGGAAGCCTCTCGGAATACATAACAGCATTCCTTTTCATTCAGAAGATTCCTTCTTCAATGTTTAGAGTATGTATTAAAAGTACAAAAGGCTATTTTCTTCAAACACTATTTTTGAAATGAGGATTTACTTAAAGAACTGTTATAAACTAAAGTTTATTAATTTTCCTACCCATAGATTTAAAAAAAATAAACTTTTTTGTAGATGGTCCTGCCCAGTCCTGCAACTATTCAGTCCCAAAGAAACACACAGAGGCTTATATTATAAACTGTTTGGCCAGTTAGCTCAAGCTTATTACTAACTAGCTCTTACACTTTAAATTAACCCATAATTTTCATCTGTGTTTAGCCATATGGCTTGCTACCTTTTCTCAGTGAGGCATTCTCATCTTTCTCCTTCTACTTCTGACTAGTGACTGTGTCTCTGCCTTGCCCTTTCTGAGAATTCCTGTACTAAGGTTGTCCTGCCTATACTTCCTATCTGGCTACTGGCCAATCAGCATTTTACTAAACCAATAAGAGTGGCAGATCTTTACAGTGTGCAAAAGCATTATCCCACAGCAGTGCATTGGTGTTTTACCTGCATGTATGTGTAAGGATGTCAGATCCCCTGGAACTGGAATTTACAAACAGTTGTGAACTACCATGTGAGTGCTGGGAATTGAACCCAGGTCCTCTGGACGAACAGTCAGTGCTGTTAACCACTGAGCCATCTCCTATGCATAGATTCAAGGTTAAAAAAATAGAGCATTCATGATTGAAAAAAATCAGTCATATACTCCAAGATTCACAGCCACAAACTCACTAGTCCCCACAGACAAGAGGGTCCTTTCTGTCCCCCATTCTGATAGAAATGCCACAGCGGGGCCCCAGGGTAATGACCCCAACTGGACCACCTAGCCATTTCCAAGGCAGGTTTCAGACAGGTATTTTTGGAGTCCCTGATGTAGACGAAAGCAAAGTTGGTAAAAGCAGGCCAGTGGGATGAGGTGGGGCTAGGCAGAACACTAGGGCTCAGAGATGGAGCTGTTGGGCATAGTGCCGGCTTTATCCCTGGGCTGCTGGAAGTGATAGGGCAAAGGTCGTGCCACATCTGCCAGGATGGCTGGGAATCTCAGTGGTCACCATCCTGTCTGGAACACTGGCAATGATGCTGTGCTTATCCAGAATGTGTGGTACAAGAAGATGATGTGAATTTTTGCCTACTGGACTGGGTGAAACAGGAGCTCCCATTAACAGGCTGATTACTGGTTCATTTGTTTTCTTTGTAGGAAGCTCCTGGTGGGATTCCTGTGGGAGCATTGAGGTTTCCCCAGCGCTTTCAAAAGTGCTGGTGGAAGTGAGCGGTTCTATACCCACAGTTCTCTTGCTAAGCTGCCTCCTCTCTGATGGAAGTGGGTGGTTCTATACCCACAGTTCTCTTGCTAAGTTGCCTCCTCTCTGATGGAAGTGGGTGGTTCTATACCCACAGTTCTCTTGCTAAGCTGCCTTCTCTAAGGCTCCAAAAGGCAGTTCACATGTCAGAACTGTGGGCAAGGCTCCTGAGCAGTAACACCAACTTAAAACAAATATGAGAGTGGTCGTGGGAGAATTGGTTGTCATCCATGCTTGGCGAGTGACTTGTATTTCAGCTACTGACTTTAGAGTCAGGGTGTAGTATTGTGTCTGATGTCCTGGCATCAGAATTACACAGCAACCGTGAGTGAGGCATAAAATTTGCATTACTGCCTAAGACAAACAATGGATTACATACCACTCTGTATATCTATAGAATGAACATTTAATTCAAATTCAGCATATAATAATGCACAGCATTTTATATACAGTCTTTAATCTACATCCTTTAGGTTCCCCAAAACACTGATGTAAGAAAGTCAAGAATGAGGAAGTTTCATGAGATGAGGAGGTTCTTAAATGGTGCAGAGAGACCTGGAGTTTTGTTTTCACTGACTGAGCTTTGCTACCTTCCTGTTATAATTCCAAGACCATAATCACAGATTGTTTATTAAAGTCACATCTGGCTACATTTCAAAAACAGAAACTTGGCTCCTTGTGCAAAATGGCCTGAAACTGAAGAGAACCCTCACACGTGTCTCACCCTAGCCCTGTTGCATCTGACGGTGAAAGAATGGCCAATTTATCCTGCTCTCTAGTACTTGAAGCTGTCTGACGTCACACTAGAAGCTAGTTACTGTATCTCACTACTAATCCGAGAGTTGACCTGAAAGACCTGTTTTTGCATATTGAGACAAACACAGGAGGCTTCGACCATTCTCCTGATCTCTTGAGGTTGAACCGTATCAAAGATAGTGAGCCAGAAGGCAGAGATAGGTGTCAAAGATCATAAGACCACAACAGCTTTTCTAAGTGAGGTCATGAGAAGCCTGCTGCTGGAGCTGCTTAGAACACAACTGTCCTGGCTGGGGCCTTGTTTGGTGTAATATGCTTGCCAGTGTGTATAAGATCCTTGGTTCCATCCCCTGAACTTCACCTTAAAACTGCATAAATTGAAAAAGATAAATGTAGGAACCCACTTAACCAATGGAGAAAGATGAAGTCACTGGGGAAAACTGAAACGTCTTTAGAAAGATGTCAATGAAAACCTATAGGAAGCAACAAAAACAGGTGAGATTTACTTTGGGGGACCAGCAAGAAGGCTCAGCAGGTAAAGAGATTGCTACCAAGCCTGAGTTGGAGTACTAGGGCTCATGTGATGTAAAGAGAGACCTGATTCCCAGCTAATATCCTTTGACTCCCACATGTGTGCCACAGCAAGAACTACTTTAAGGATATTTACTTTATCTTTTATCATAACTAAGAAAATTATAATTATAACTATTCTTCAACTCCATCAAAGACCTCAGAAAGATATAATGTTATCTAAGTAAACAGGAAGTACATTGTAAGCAACTTCCAAAACTCTAGAATTGATAGGGATATCTTGTTGCCTAGACCCAAAAGTTTTCTGTATTACTGGGGCAAACATCTTCAGCCCACAGGCCCATAGTATCCAGCAGACTTTTCCATGAAGCAGGAA
>LOJH01007548.1:5632-17145 GCA_001685095.1 Ellobius talpinus
CCTCTGCCTCCCGAGTGCTGGGATTAAAGGCATGTGCCACCACTGCCCGGCCTTAGAGTGACTCTTTCACAAAGAATCTGTAAGTAGCAAACAGAATCCCTGCTTGTCTGAAGAGAATGTGTATCAAAAGTCTTATATTTTAAAGGCTGTATCCTGAGAGAAATCTCACTACTTTTGCATTGTTCCCTCCCTTTTTTCTTTTTTATGAGACAGGGTTTCTCTGTGTGACTACCGTGGCTATCTGGAACTCACTATGTACAGCAGGCTGGCCTCAAACAGAGCTCTGCCTGCCTCTGCCTCCCAAGTGCTGGGATTAAAGGCGTGTGCCACCATGCCCAGTTTGCATTGTTCTTTTTTAGGGAAGCTGGGTTGTGCTGTTGTTTGGTTTTTTAACTGTAGAAGCTATGGGGACAGTGTTCAAGTTTTCAGCAGAATGTGGTCTTTTTGAACCTTTCACTCTCATCTTGTTTGTCCTTTGGTAAGCCTTTCAATTTGATATGTTTCTTTTGTTTTGGAAACTGCTTTTCTATAACTTATTTCTCCAATTTCTATAACATCTTTTCTCCAATGCCTCAAGTAAAATGTAGAATGTGCCCCCCCTGTAAAATGGGGATGATAATAAGTTAAGGGCCAATGTGGAAATTAAACAAATGGACACCTGTAAGTGTTTGGAGCAGCAATGAGCATATTCTAAGTACTTAACAAACACTAGCAATGACTATCATGGTAGAGACTGGGATATGGGAAGTGAGTGAGACACGGACCAGCGACATGGGCATAAACCGAGGAGGCAGGAGGGCAGCACATACTGAGGCTGTTTTCCCTCAGCCATCTCAGGGATCTGAGACTGCTACCTTCTAGGACACAACAGCACTTCATTCCATCCCTCACCATTCTGCTTCCCTGAAAACAACTCAAGCCCTGTGCTCCTGTGGCCCTCACATATACAGTCCTTCCAGGCTGCCTCACTGTCCCTGCAATGGTGCCTTAGGCCTGAGCCAATGTCTGCACCAGAGGGGCCGAGGCTGGAATTAGTAGCTCTTTAACCCCCAGGGGCTTCCTGGAGCCTGCTAACTTTCCTTCTCACACACCACTGCCTGCTTGCTTTCCCCAGATTTGCCTCTCACAGGAGTGTCTGGTCACTGAGTACTCAGCTGCTCCTATTTGTTTCCTAATGCCCAGTAACTTCACAATTTCTGATCGGTCAGCTAATGGCATTCTCTCTCTGTCTCTTTTCTCCCTCTGTCTCTGTATCTCTTTCTCTGTCTCTCTTTATAAACTTACCCTTTAAAGAATGGATTTTTCTTTTTAGTGGATTTTGGACAAAAACAGTGGTGAAGCACTGTCTTGTAGGTAACTTAAGCCACAATGTATTATCTTTGATACAGTCCTACCCACTCACCACCAGGATGGGGACTTGTTTTTGCAGTATTCATTTGATAGCTCAATTGATATATATTTTAATCAAGAATTTATTTTGGTAATGATTGGAAATACAAAGTAAAAGGGAGTTGCTATAGAATACAGAAGACTAAGTATGATATCACTTTCTCTCTCACCCCATCATCTACCTCATTGTAACGAGACAGAGTTAATCTAGAGTAGAGCAGCACCACTTTCCCCGTCCTCATCCTTCTCCTGACAGAGAGACCTAGATGCTTCAGTCCACATTCTTGGCATTTCCAAAGGCTTCTTATCAAACATGCTCTTATCACCCGCAATCTGACATATTGATTTATATAATGTATTTCAGGCAAAAAACAAAAACCTTAATACTAGCCATACTTACTCTTCCCTTCTCTCTACTGAGAACTACCAAGACGACTACAGCAAAAGGTGCCGCTTACTATGCAAAAGGCACAGTCAGTGACTGGCACCAAAGACCGATTGATCTACCCATTACCACATCTCCCTACCCCCACTAGCACTACTATGAAGCTATTGATTGAAACACTGCCGATCGGTTTCCATTTTCTGATTTTAGGCAGGCCAATTAAGAAAGTGAGTAATTGTGATTACACTGCTTCAGGATCAATTACACTTGATGTAAGACAAAGTGCTCTTTTTGAAACATACAAAAAATAATTTTTGATTTTGTATGCTTTTGTGAAAGATGAAATATAAAATAACTTAGTAATTTGTACCTTCACTGCAGAAAATATATTAATGTATTTATAACAGATAGTTAATTGCTATGTGAGATACATTTGTCATTTTTCTAAAACTAATTGAAGAGACATTGAAAAAATACTACTTAATATAGGATAAAAATCAACACTACAGTGTGTATTTCTCCCTAAAAGGTCTTGGCTAACTGTAGAAGACAAAATACAAATGTGGTCCAAAACACTATAAAAGAAGTCTTTGTAATTAAGAAAAAATGGAAAAATAAGAGCACATCTGATTATAAATTGGTAAGATAAAGGAGTATTTTAGGCTTTAATTTTGGTCTAATTTGATGTACAAGTTTTGTCATTGGGTTCACATTGTTGAGATCATTAAAATGAATATACCTCTGGTGTTGGAAGCAAATCTATTTAGAGTGGTGTTACTCATAGCCTGTGTTCAGTAATATTGATCTGTGTTGTTTGTCTAATAGAAAAATAATAAACAATTACTAGGCAATGTTGAGAAAAGTAATCAGTTTTTATATATCACTAATAAAGTAGACCTCCCAAAACATAAAGGTGATGATCTGCATAGAATCAATGTGCACACCGCACCGTTCATATTCATCACTGCCAGCTCATGGCAATAAAAGAAATAACACTGGGCCAGAGTTTCTGGGAAAATGACAAAGAAAGGTTTGCTACATTTAATCTACATGTTTACTTTAAAGGGTTTCTGCCCTCACTTGCAAAATTTAAATCATAACAAATTCTATCCTAAGGTGGCTAAAATTCAGATACATAAAATATTTCAATTTTTAAAGAAAAACAAGTAACTTCCACTAAAAGCCAAGTCACGCCCTGAATCAGAAAAACCTAAGAAGGAACTCAAGGGTAACTCTAAGTTACACTAGCTTTGCTCTGGAGTTCATCAGCATAAACACACTACATGAAAGCAGTAAAGCCTCAAACTGAAAGACTGCGGTAACATTTGGTATGACATCTTAACTAACTCTGAAAATGTACTCAGTTTGTAAAAGGAGGAAAGTATACGGGTCTAGATCAATATTCTCCTCAAGAAACTTGCTGTATCTCAAATTGACATCTTGCCTCAAAAAGAACCTTCTCTGGGCTATTCAGTAATATTATTAAACTGTTTATTTCTCCTGAATTTTCTAAAACAATAGTATTAAAATAAGAAAGAAATTAGCAGTAGCCCTGTCCTTTAACCAACAAACCATGGATTTCAACTGCATATGGCAGGCTGTAAAGGCAGGTGTGTAAGACCATCTAAGCACAGTACCAAACAGTACACATGCATCAGCAACGATTCCAAGGCACTGTCAAACAAAAACACAGTTGTTTAAATGTTTTGTCTTACAGGCAGTATAAAAACAGAAGAACAAGTGAACTTACCACAGCTGGAAACAGGCAGTCTGTGTCGAATCACAGAAGTCAATACCCATTGAGACAGTGACAGACCTCTCAGGCTCCAGAGAGTCTAGGGAAGAGGGAAATTTTGATATGAAAACATGGAGGATGTGAAAAAGAGGTAAAGAAAACACTACATGTTCATGCCATCTTTGGTTAAAAAAAAGACAGCTTTAGCCAGGTGATGGTGGTGCACACCTTTAATCCCAGCATTTGGGAAGCAGAGGCAGGTGGACCTCTGTGAGTTCAAAGCCAGCCTCGTCTACAAAGTGAGTTCCAGGACAGCCAGAGCTACACAAGGAAACCCTGTCTCAAAAACCTAATAAATAAATAAATAACAGCCGGTAGTGGTGGCACAAGCCTTTAATTCCAGCATTCGGGAGGCAGAGGCAGGCGGATCTCTGCGAGTTCAAGGCCAGCCTGGTTTACAGAGCTAGTTCCAGGACAGGCTCCAAAACTACAGAGAAACCCTACCTTGAAAATAAATAAATGAATGAATGAATGAATGAATGAATGAATAAATAAAATTTAATGATGGCTCATAAGAGAATTTAAACTAAGAATATTAAAGGAAACTATAAACTCATATCGCTGAAGTTACATTCTTCCAAGTTAACTCTAAGCATTTTCCAAAGAACACACTATACCTATTTGAGAATCTTTTTTCCTTATTTTTAAAGTCCATTGTTTAAGTAGCTATATCAGTGTTGGGTGTTACCATATTTTTCATGCATTTGTGTCAACATATTGGTTCATCCATTTCTCATTGCCTTTTTCTTCAATTCTTTAAACAGTCCTGCCTCCTGTTTTCATGTCACATAAATTCTACTGCATATTAAATTCTATTAAATTCCCTTGCCTTTTCCTGCTGTAGTTTAAATGAGAATGGTGTCATAGACTCATATATTTGAATATCTGGTCCCTGTTGGTGGAATTGTTTGGGAAGGATTAGGAGGTGTGGCCTCATTGGAGAAAGTATGTCACTAGGGATGGGTTTCGAGGTTTCAAAAAGCCCATACCATTCCCAGTTCGTACTCTCTTCCTCTGCCCCCAACTTGGGGATAAGATGCTAGCTCTCAGCACCACTACTCGCCTGTCTGCTACCATGTTCCCTGCTGTGACAACCATGGATTCTACTATGCTCTGAACTGTTAGCCCCAAATTAAGTTTTGCTTTAAAGTTGCTTTGGTCATAGTGCTTAGCACAGTGATAGAAAAGTAACCAAGATATTTCTCTTTTTCTTTTTAAGAAACAAAGCATTATTTTCTTATGATTCTGAAGGCTGCATTTCTGAGATAAAGGTGTAGGTGGTGTTGGTTCCTTCATACATCTTGTTCCTTGGTTTGCAGATGGCTGTCTCTTCATGGCTTTCTCTGGGTGCTAAGATGGGTCTGGGGTCTATCTAAACTTCCTCCTCTCATAAGAACAACAGTTTGATTGGATTAGAGTCCACCTGCGAGGTCCAAGACATCTTTTAAGAGATCTCTTCTTCTCCACCCATAGTCCCCTTTCTGTCATGATCTACCCCCCCACAGACACACACACAAACACAGACACAGACACACACACAAACACAGACACACACACAACCACTCCAAATGAGTACAAACCAGAGACATGAATCTTCTGTTTAATGTAATAATCTCTAGTTTCATCCATTTTCCTACAGATGTTCTGCCATTTCTCTTTACAGATGAGAAAAATTCCATTCCATTGTGTGCATGTCCTGCGTTCTCTTTATCCATTTCTGTTTACAGGCATCTAGACTCGTTCTACCTCTTGGCTACTGTGAACAGTGCAGGAAACCATGTATGTGCAAGCGCTTCTGCAGTGTGCAGGTGGAGAGTCCTGCAGGTAGTGTTTTCTGAGGACACACTGGCTTTCACATCAGCTGCACACATTCACACCTCAGCAGTGCACAGTGCTCTCTCCGCACCCTCCCACATTGTCCTGATGAAGTCATTCTGACTGAGGAGAGGTGGAATGTCAAAGCAATTTTAATTTGCATTTCCCTGATGACTAAGGGTGTTGGATACTACTTCTTTTGAGAAATGAGACACACATTTCCTAGACTATCTTCATCTACATAGGCAGTCGACATTTTTGTTTTTGTTTTGTCTTTTTTTTTCTTAATACAGAGTCTAGCTCTGTAGCCTGGGCTGGTCTTGAACTCTATATAGCTCAAGCTGGACTAGAATTCACACACAGAAATTGTTGAGCTTTTGAAATGCATAAAAGATCATACACTCAAAACTGCTGAATACTTAGATATAATAAAATAAATTTAAACAATGATTCAAAAAAAACCCAACTTAAAATGCAAGCTGAAGTAAATTGGGATGATGGCATTAAGTTGTGACCACTTCACCAACAGAGCTTGTATCACTAGGAAAAACAGGGATGTAGCAGAGTGAAGTTACTGGTTGGGTTCAGCTATCTTGAAAAGTAATAAAGTGGCACTTATATCTGAAAATTCTGAAGCTTCAATCAACTAACCAAGTATGGGAAACAACTATATGAAGATATAATACTTTTTTTCCATGGGGGGTGGCAAAAAAAAACAAGACAAAAATTACAAATTTTCATTCTACTTAAGATATCTTAGGACATCCTAAATATGTATGAACATAAAAGTAGGGCACATTTAAATAGAAAACATCTCATTTTGATTTTACTTTGCTCAAAGTTTTTAGAATAGTTGCAATTACATAATACAACACATTTATATCTACCTATCTGCTTCAGATACATCATGCCATTGTATTTTAGCAAGTACACTTACTTCAGTAGACAAACATCTAGGGTTTGCTGGTAAGTAGGACTGGCCCCTTAATGCTCACCACAAACAGAGATCAAGGTAGATACAGGACAAAGAATAATTCAATAAGCTGCTATATAAAAATTATATTTATTTCTCACAGGCTCAAGACGACCTGTGTTTGAGATACATTTTAAAATGTTATTGGTTTAAGCTGGGTGGTGGTGGCACATGTCTTTAATCCCAGTACTCGGGAGGCAGAGGCAGGCAGATCTCTAGCCTGGTCTACAGAGCAAGTTCCAGGACAGGTTCCAAAGCTACAGAAAAACCCTGTCTCAAAAAAAAATTATTGGTTTTGCTGTTTGGTATCTATTAATTTTCTGATTCTAGTTTGAATTTCATTTGCTTATGTAACTTACATTTTACTGGACAGCTATTAAGCCACTGCAAGACCTGCTGCTTAAATTTTTGGTGATCATTGTTTCTTTATCATTAGAATCAATCTCTCTCTCTCTCTCTCTCACACACACACACACAAACACACACACTCTTTTCTAGAGCTGCACACTGTCATCAGCTCACAGCTGTTAGTACTATTGCTTAGTCTTTTCTCCTTCCCAAGCAGAAGACGGGGCCCAGGTAAACAAGCATTCTACTTCTGAGTCATATCCTGGCTATCCTTTAGTGAACCCCTAACTCATTCTTCTGCACTATAAACATACTGTGGCTTGGTCTTGTTTGTATCATACACCACAGTGGGTAGCAAATTCTGTCACCTCTCAAACACGACTGCACTCACAATTCAGAACTCCTGTATTTCATATTGAGGGAGTGATAGGTCAAGATGCCCCACTGTTAGCACTCTAGCACTGCTTGGTTCTGAGTATCATGATAATGAGCTGTGAGCTTAGTGATGTATTAATTCTGGAGGACAGTTCACGATCAGTGGCATGTTTTACTATATGAATGCTTCAAAACCAAAATAATTAGCAAAAAATTATTCGTATAATGGATTTTTACAGTATCTGGACACTATTTCTGGACTTGCTGTTGTGCAATGGAAATAGCCTAATGCTAGTCCTTATGTCTTCTCAACCACCTCTTAATTCTCTTATATTTTTAATCTCTTTGGAGAACTAGGCAAATAAGTTCTAATATTCTTACAGGGCATCCAGCTACCTGCTAATGGAAAGGCAAAATCCTGGGATTTAAAGGTAAACTCAAACACACTGGTGACTAGTAAGAATACTGTTGGGTCCGTTAAGATGGGCACACATTTAATGAACAAAACATCTTGATGCCCTTGAAAACGAAGTATTTGGTTTTGCTGCATTCTTCAGATGACTTTGGAGGGCTATTTTAGATATAATCACACACTGCCACTGGTTGTAATCTATTAGTGACAGGTCTGGGCTGTGTTACACACACAGAAAAGAATTCTTTACCTTAAAAACATTCGATTGATGCCCGAAAATGAATGAAATATCATAGCCATAAAATTTTTTCTCAGAATGAAAAGCCTATAAGTAGTACTGAGACAACGACATTCATATTTTAATGCCGCATTAACGTCATACTATGAAATTTATTGTATTTATTTCTTCTATTCTACATAGGCCAATAAAAGGTCAACTCATCAACTCATTATGCCAGCACAAGGAAGCATTAATACAGTTCTACTGTTTTAACCTTTGGATAACATTTCTAGCCACAGACAACCCATACATCAGCTACTCGACATTGCTTAACTAAACTAATTTTTAAACTAGGTAAAAAGGGTTAGGTTGCAGGCATTTAAAAAAATCATAAATTGGCATATTCTGTAATTCCATGGCAACATATCAAATTTGCAAAAATAATCCAGTAAAAATTAGGACAATGTGTACTATTTAAATTTTCTTAATTATCAAAGCATAAAATACTGGCATTTGGTAAGGTCTGAATAGATTAACTCCATTTTATCCTGGTTGTTTATGAAAGTCTACGAGGCTTTGCATTAGAAACCATTATCTCCCTTGTAAAAAAAAATCACACATACAAAATGTTGTTTACAAAATGCCTCATGGGAAGTCCCCCAGTGTGGGGGTTATATGTAGAAAACAGAATAGTTATGTGCAGCAGAACAAGGAGGAAAACTCACGGACTTTGTCCTGGTCCAAGGGTTTACTCCCAGGAAATGCCAGAAAATGGAGCTGATACTTCAAGGCCCTTTTTGTTTCTTTTAGATAGAATCCGAATAGCTCAGAACACCCTCTGTAGCTGAAGGTGACCTTGAACATCTGACCCTCCTACCACCATCTCCTATGGGGTTTATGCAAGGCATCTGGGGTTATATGCAGTGCCTCGTATACACCCCGGACCATCACATCACACCGGGTGGCTCGTATACACCCCAGACCACCACAAACTCACATCATTTTCAATGGAGATTTTGGCTGAAGTTTCTCCCATCTACACCTTAGGATTGTTTCCACTCATACAAACTAAACATTTTAAGAAAATACTTAAAAATGACAAGGGGTACAATAGAAGACACTGGCACTATGATGGGCATCTGGGAAGTGCATGCTGTGTGAGAGGTAATCAGGGCCCAGTGGCACATACCTTCTGCATGCAGAGACGAGGGCCACCACTACCTGCTGCATTCATAGACTAGGGCCACCACTGCCAACTGTATACAGAGACTAAGGCCACTACTGCCCACTGCATTCAGAGACAAGGGCTACCACTGCCTGCTGCATTCAAAAACTAAGGCCACCACTGCCAACTGTATACAGAGACTAGGCCCACCACTGCCTGCTGCATTCAGAGATGCATGCAAAGACAAGGTATACTACTGCTGCATATTATGCATTACTGTAAAAAAAATGAGGTTTCCCTTTTCTATTTTTTGAGCATGAAAACATCTTGGTTCATAAATGGCAGTAACAGATTAAAGATTTAAAAACACATACCATAGGGTGCTCTTTATCCTGTGCATAAACAGGAAGACAAGAGAACAGTATTCATCCTGTGTTCCCTTTACTTTTTAATTTATGGGATGTAGAAGGAATCAGGATAGGGTCTTGAGCTTTGAGACAGTATATTCAAAAAGGCAGACTGATTTTCCTGCTTTTAACACAATAAGTTATCTAAGACGAGGGGAGGAAGAAAAATGAGCAGGAGAGGTGAGAGAAAGTAATGCAGAGAGGGGAGACAGATGGTGGTTTTGATTCCTCAGACCCATCCTCTCATCACTACTGGGTTAGGATGCTAGGACCTGATTCACTAAGGGCAAAGAAATGTATTTCTCTTACATGATAAATTCAGTCAAAGAAAAGGAAAATGGCTGGGAATATAGCCCAGTAGTAGAACACTGGCCTAGGATCCTGGGGAAGATAAACACAGAAACATTTACGTGCACGTGTACACACACACACACACACACACAAACACTGGGTCATCTCACAGTAAAACAATGCTGTATTTTATCTTTTTCAGGAACTATCTGCTTTAAAAATGAAAATATTTAGTTACCAAATTTCAAATGAGAATTACCTATTGGATGAAAAACATGCATTTGCATGCCTACAGGAAGCTTTTTTTCCCCTATGTGGATATTTTCTATCTTTCGATCAGAAGTATTATTCAGTGCTATTTGAACGGAGACCATCTTGTCACCAAAAATGCATGGTTGTCTTGGGAAGCAGTATTGGGCGGCCAGTCCTTTTCCACTCATTCGGTGAAGCAGCTCGTGCGTTTTTGTTGGCACAAAGACAGGTGTACTGACCTATGCACAGGAGGAAGAAAGAGTGACTGAGTGAGAACAGGTAATACTTCTTTTAGAAAAAAGCCAATATTTATGACATGTGGTTGTCCTAAGTTATTATATAAAACATGGTAACAAACTTTAAAAGATACCATACACAGGCACTAGTCAGAATGGTGTAAAATTATAAAGTAAATGCTTTCAAAGTAGTATTAAAACTTTATTTTACTCTGCAGGAATATATTAAAATATTTTACAATATAAGCCAAAAACAATCCAGTCATATAATATTATTTCTGGGAGGGGAGAAACATGGTCTCACTATGTAACCTAGATGAGCCTAGATCTTGGGGTCCCCTGGGATCCAGCTGGGATGACAGACATAAGTCTTGTGCCCTGAGTATGTAAATATTTTCCTTTCACAAACAGTACATGAGCTTTGTTTTCACTTTTTAACCTAAACATTCCATACACAGCCCTCCTGGTAACTTTATAATTAGTTCTGATAGTTTTTCAGTTGGTTTTCTTGAATGTTTCAACCATATGACATCCCTACCAATAGCAAACATCATGTGCCTTCCTTCTCAATCCTTAACTTAATGTTCAGCTTATTACTGGGTAGCATGGTTCTCCTGGAGCCTGTGATCCTTCTGCTTCAACCTCCTGAGGCCTGGGATTACACACATTCACCATCATGTATGGTCAATCATGAACATCTTTTCCCCTTGAACTTTTTCCACTGCCAACTTCAATTTTAGGTGGCTTCATCTTTTGTTTCACTGATTAAAATGCTCTTCCCTATTGTGATGAGTAATCTTCACAGTCAACGGGAAGGGATTGAGTCACCTAGGAGACCAGGATTAACTGAGGAAGGAAAGCCTACCCTCAATAGAGGTAACACAAGCAAGAATTTCCCTCTGCTTCACACTCACAGAAGCAGAGGTCAGATGCTACACATACCTGCTGCCATGACTGAGAGTATACCAGGTGACAACTAGTATTCAACAGGCCAACCTACCTGACAAGCAATCCCCCGATGGGGACCCCTACTTGGTAAGGCTACGGGACCACTGGCTGTAGATAACTTTGTCTCTGTCTGTAATTTTTCTCATGTGCCACTAAAAACAGCTATGGGTATTTTTCAGGATCGATTGTTACAAGCTATTGTGGGCCATGATGCAATTATAGCTTATAACAATTGATAATTCAGATGTTAATTAACCAGAGGAAGTATTCCCTGATGGGGTACCCTCTCAACAAGGCTTGAGGACCACAAGACTCTGAATGAAAACTGTTGTTTTCATCTGTAACTTCCCTTGCGCAATTGTGGAGGCCCAAATATGTGAGCCTATTCCACCTTGTCTGAAGGTCAGAGAGTTTTAGCTTGTTCAAAGTTATTGACAACAACTGTGGGTACACATCCTGACCTAGGGTGTGGTTACTTGGTGTTTTGGACATTAAGATGGTC
>LOJH01007548.1:21614-34114 GCA_001685095.1 Ellobius talpinus
GTAGCACCACAAGGTGGTGGCTTACCAGGAAGATTCTAACCAGTGTCTGTCTCGGAGAGGAGAGTCATGGCGTCTGTCTGACTCTGCTTTCTTTCTCCCAGCATTCTATTTAGTCTATTCCACCTATCTAAACTCTGCCATATCAAAAAGCCAAGGCAGTTTCTTTATTAACCAATGAAAGTAACTCATAGACAGATGACCCTCCTACACCAATGGAGAGTAAAAGTAAAAACTCTTTACAAAGCCCCCTCCCCCAACCAAAGCTGCTAGGTCCCTGTTGACTGCATTCCTCTTACTCTGGACACCATTGCTCACTCTATTCCAGTACACCCTGATGTCTGTGCTCCTCTAACACAGCAGCCAGACAGTTATACTTCTACCATGTCCTACCTGTAGCTTGCTTGGCTTGGGATGTACTTTCTGCACATAGCCACCTGGCTCAGTTCTGATATGTCTTCGTTCCAATATTAACTTCCTAATGAGGTTTAATAAAATTTCTATTTCCCCCATATTCACCTTTATCTTTTCACATTGTCACTTAATACTATGCTCCTTCTCCTCTCCCTCCCCTTCTTCACTTCCTTTTTTTGACACAAAGTCGCTAAGTAGCCTTAGATGGCCTGGAACTTGCTTTGTAGACCAGACTGGCCTGGAACTTACAGAAATCTACCTGCCTCTGCTTCTACAGTACTGGTACTGTGTACACCACACACCAAGCACAGCGATAACACAATATATAATTTATCTATTATGTTTATTATCTGGTTTCCCATTCACTCCTTACTTTAAGACATAATTTAATCTATTTTCAGAATTCAAATCAGATTTTCACCATTTTAAATATTACAGAATCTCTTAATAATCTACCTCCAGTGTTGATTATAACTATACTTTATCTGGTGCTAAGCATTTGGATACAACGTTTTCTAAAAATATCACACTGTGCTTACTGAAGCACAGTGTGGTGATAAGTGGAGAATCATGAGCATCAACATTTATTAGTTTTAGGAAACGATTTAAGAGTTCTATTTATATATATATACACAACACATATATATGTAACTATGAACAAAAGAAAAACTATCTCTAAAGGCGTACATAAAGAAAAATTTTTGATGAGAAGTTCTATGGAACAAATATTAGAAACATATAGATTCATGTAAAAAAAGGATTTTGATAAAATCTGTACCACCCAACCAGGATGAAAAATAATGCTTGAAAACACTAGTTTTTTAAAATGATTCATTTTTTATTTTATATGCATTTACGTTTTGCTCGCATATATGTCTGTGTAAGGGTGTCAGATGCCCTGAAACTGGAGGTAGAGACAGTTGTGAGCTGCTATGTGGGTAACGGGAATTGAACCCTAGACCTGAGTCCTTTGGAGGAGCAGCCAGTGCTCTTAACCACTGAGTCATCTATTCAGTCTTGAAAACACTAGTCTTAATTTTGTCATAACAAATGTTCTAAAAGTTAAAAGCTTGCTGCATTCTAAGCTGGTGACAAGGCCATCCTCACGAGGATTCCTGAGGAGGTAATTAGTTCCCCAGCTGCAGAGAAACTACAATAAAAAAAGCTTCCCCGAGAGGGAGGAGAACAAAAGCATCAAGTATCAGTGAGATGATCCCCTACAAATCTTTCCCCAGCAAATGTTTAAATAATAAAAGTCGTTCGTGTACCTTTAGATGGTTTATAAAAATAAGCAATCAATTCTGCAGCCACAACATTATTTCTAAAGGAAATCTATGTGACTCATGACGCCTGTAGATACACAGAGACAAAGCACACATATTTTATCAGTTTATTACAGTAAGCAAATAAGCGTGGAATGAGAGAGCACATAACTGTCTACTTAGTGCTTCCTGAAACATTTATAAGAGCTGTTATCTCCCTAATAACAGACAGACAGCGTGCGATTTTAGAGAGGAGAAAAGCTTCATATTTTTTAACACTTCACTAAAAAGTAACTGAAGAGTGTAAAATGAAAAATACTCTGTGCAGTTAGCAGGTAATGGACCATATTATCAACTCAAGTTAGATTTATAGGATACAAACTAGTCACTAATAGTTATTTTATGACATAGCATGTCTGCTTTTTCTTGAGATTATTAAGATTAAAGTTGTAAAACTTCTTTTGAACATAGCTGTTCAAAATGATTGAATTATAAAATCTAAAACAAGACTTGAAAAATAAAACACGGAGTATCGAGTGAAGGGCTTATCCTGGGCTCCCTCAGCAGCCGTGCCACTCTTTCAGAGACAATGTTTCCACATAGAGCGTTACGAAAACCATATTTTCCAACCTTTTATGCTTTCATCGTATTTAGTTACACAATCATCTTTAAGTATTATCAATCTGTTTTGTCTTTAAATTTCAAAAGAATGAAGAGCTGCAATATACAAACTGTTCTCTTTGTGTCTTGTTTGCTTGGCTTATTTTATGGCAGTGCCTATTTAGATATGATTTATAAACGCGACAAGGTAAGGAAGAGGCTGCAAGCAGAGGTAAGCTACATCTCTTAAATTAGTGCTTTTTAAACCAATGTACGGTTCAATTGGTCAGAGTTATAAGGCAGAAAGCCTCAAAACTGTCTAATTTACCTAGTGAAAAGCAAGCTCATTGTGTCTCCAGTTCACTGCACTGAACAGTATCTAGTATAGTATTAAAAAAGCAAAGGGCAAATTTGCTTTACCTCTACCTGAAAGCACAGATCCAAATAAATGTATTAAGCCTTCTAGAAAGTGCTACTTTAAATAAGCGATTTGTTATCTCAAGGATAACTCTTACTTATGTATGTAAACCTGACTATTGTAGACATCAGTTGTGATAATTTCTAGTATTTTGAATAACGAGCATAGATTAAGAACATTTCAAAATGTTCTTACTCATTTTTGTGATAATTAACACATCTCAAAAATCTGTTATAGGGGCTGGAGAGAGAGAGCAGTGGCTAAGAGCACTTCTTATTCCTGCAGAGCACATGGACTTGATCCCCAGTATCCACATGGTCCCTCATATCATGTAAAACTCCAGTTCCAGGGGAGCAATGCCTTCTTCTGACCTCCGTGACCACCAGGCATGCATGTGGTGCACAGACATACAAGAGAGCGAAAGACTCATACACATAAAAAATAATAATAAAAATTTGTTTGCAGGCAGATATGAACAGTGTGTACATTTAATGAGTTCATTAATACACATATGCTAGTAAAGAGGTGTCAAAAGCCGCCTAATTTTGTGTAGCCTATGCACTAAGAATGGTTCTAACATTTAAAATGGTTATGAAAATACAATGTTTATGATATTAAAATATCAAAACTCATATTTTAGTTTCTAAAATATTTATCGGCACAGACACTTGCTCATTTTTATACTGTCTTTCTCAGGCTACTTTTGTGCCATGATGGCATCACTGAGTGGCTACAGTCTACAAGGCTAAGGTATTCACTATCTAGCTCTCTTTACAAAGAACCTGGGGCTGAAGATGTAACTCAGTGTAGAGCACTTGCCTACCAAGTGCAAAGCCCTATAGTCCCATCCCTAACACTACCAATAAACTTTCCTGGCCCTAAATATAAAATGTGTCCGTCTGTAAGACTTTGCAATGTAGAGGGAATTACTATACAACATTCTATTCTTTTCCCTCCAAAGACAAGTCCACAAGCTCTACTATCAGCACATTTAATTAAAAAACAATCTAGTTAGTGGCAGTCTTGGCTATAGGTTTGTGTACAGACTTAATCATTTTGAGGTATGCTCTATCTACTCCTAACATCTCCAGGACTTCAGCATGGTGAACTTGGTCAAATGCCTTTTCGGCATCAACTGAGATATTATGCATTTAGATGATGCACTAAATTTCTTGATTTATGTATTGTGAACCAACCTTGCATCTCTAGGATGAAGCCCACTTGGCCATGTTTTATGATCTTGTTAATGTGTTTCTGAACTGGGTCTGCATGCATTTTGTTGAGAAATTCTGTGTCTTATGTTCATCAGAGAAATTGGTCTATAGTTTTGTTGTTGTTACTGTTCTTTACCTAATTTTGGTATCAGGATAATAGTGGTTTTGTTGAATGAATTTTCTAGTGTTTCTTCATCTTCTGTTTTATGAAGTAAAGAAGAACTATTACTAAATCCTCCTTGAAAGTTTGAAAAGAATTCAGCAGTTCTTCTGGACCTGGGCTTTTTCTTGTTGGGAAACTTGATAACAGCCTCAATTTCATTACCTGTAATGGGTCTGTTTAAGTGACTTATATTTTCTGCCTTTAATTTTGGTAGGTCACCAGGCTTGAGATACTCCTAACTATGCTGCTATCCCTTAGCATTGTTTTGGCTATCCTTAAGCATGGTCTTCTGTGATTCCACTGGTATTATTGGATTTTTTTTCTAGACCTATAAAATATGCCACTGGGATTTTACTGGGCACTGCACTAAATCTGTAGATTAATTCTGGTAGTTCAGTCATTTCCACAATATTAATTCTGTCAATACAGGAACATGGATGCTCTTTCCAACTTCTAGAATCTTCCTTGAGTTCTTTTCTGTGTCTTCAAATTTTTATTGTAGAGTTCTTTCAAGCTCTTTGGCTAAGCTTATTCCTAAGTACTTAATTTTTTTTGTGGGGGGAAACTACTATGAGTAGGATATTTCCACAATTTCTTTCTCTGAGAGTACACTGTTGGTATATATGAAGGCTGCTATGTTGTTGACTTTTGTATCCTGAAACTTTACTGTGTTTATATTAGAGGCAAGAGTTTCCTAGCATTCTATAGTCTATGTCACCACAAATAATAGTCTGAATTCTCCCTTTTCTATTTGTGCCCCTCTCATGTCTTTCTCTTGCCCAATTGTGTAGCTAAGACTTTGAGAACTATATGGGCAAGTGAGGAGAGAGTAGACAGCCTCGTCTCATTCCTGATTTTAGATTCCTTCTATTCCCATAAGCCCCTGTAAAAATGCTTCCCTTAAAAGGAGGGCTTCTACTTCCTCCTACAGTAGATGGTAACCAATACAGACAACCCACAACTAGACAATGTGGAGACCTTGGAATATTCAGTCCTAAATGGGATCTCCATAAAATCCCTCCCCTCAGGACTCAGAGAACTCTGCAGAAGAGGAGGCAGAAAGATTGTAAGAGTCAGAAGGAATAGAAGATACCAAGGAAAGGGTGTCTTCCAAACACGACGAACTGATACATATATGAACTCACAGTGACTACGGCAGCATGCACAGGGCCTGCACAGGTTCAAAGGCCAGAGTTAGAGGAGGAAGTGGACACAATCTTCCATCATTAAACAAGAAGCTGCCACTAACTGACAACTGCTTGCAAAGGAAAACTTAGTTTCTGCAACGGAGTCTCACTGGATACATTAGCCACACATAAAGATAGATTCCATGGCCAACACAAAACAAACCCAGTGGTATTTCTATAGATATTTTTTGTCTCATATTGTTTTGTTATGGCATTTTTAATCTTTTTTGGGGGGGTCTGTTTTCTAAAGAAAGGTGTGGAGTTGGATGGACACAGAGAATCTAGGAGATGAAAGAGGGAGATGAGAGATGATAATCAGAATATATTATATAAACAATTTATTTTCAATTAAAATAAAAAAGTAGGACTTTTAAGACAAGATATATCTAGCCCTTGGACACTAGAAAAGTCCCTCAAGTTCTAGTGACCTGCCGCTCAGCAAAATGGAGATACTGGCACTGACATCTGCCTTTCAGGGTTGTTTTGAATTTAGGCTAATATAAAATAAAATCTGAATAAATAAAGGGCCTGAGGAATATGAAAGGCACAAGCAAGGCAATGAGTTACAGTTACAGTTCTGAGCTCAAATAAAAGTGGGTGTGCCTGAACTTCAGTCCAGGTGAGGTCAGAATCCAGTACATCAAAGAACAAAAACAATGAGGTTTCCTAGGACAATGGAAGGATGGCAAGATCATGTGTGAGAATTCATGGTCTTTACTGAATGCAAAAGAAAATCAAAGGATAAAAGGCGAGGGAGAGAAGAGGGCATGGGAAGGTAGTAAGTACTACATTAGGAAGGGATATTAGGGTGACAGTGGATTGGCTTGGAAGCAACAGCTAGGGGCTTTCTACAAATAATCTCACCTCACAGGCAGTAATGATTTAGACATAGACAGAATTATAGGTCATTGCAAATGAGGTCATGCTGAGAATATGTACTACAGGCTGGCATGATCCAAATGGAGATTCCCAGAGAAAGGCTAGACTATGGGACAGAACCTTACAGATTATGTCAGGGCAACTAGGAATTGTGCTATGTATTTCAGAGACAGAATTATGGCCTCTAAGGCTGGCTATGCCTCTTTGCACTCAACTGTACTATAAGTTAGGGGATAGGAATCTTCCAGATTGAGGGACATGGATCTCATCCAGATAGAAGTCTAAGGGGTAGGAAAAGTTATCTCAGTTGATGTAC
Organism: Ellobius talpinus; assembly: GCA_001685095.1. Taxonomy (NCBI): domain Eukaryota; kingdom Metazoa; phylum Chordata; class Mammalia; order Rodentia; family Cricetidae; genus Ellobius; species Ellobius talpinus. The sequence goes on from LOJH01007548.1 coordinate 28,065, forward strand.
ATGGGTATGTTAACTGAAATAATAGACCCCACCCAGGATGCTTTATTCAGTCTGACAGAACAGAGTGTAAAGAGTTCCTTATACATCACAGGTCCCAAATCCCTGACACCAAGCAAGGATGGGGAAATGGGTTCTTAGAGATCAAGAGACAGAAATAGGGACATAGACAAACATTTATATAATTACACACACTTTCCCTGATCTTTGTTCAAACATTTAAAATCTCTCACTGACAGAAAACTTGATTTGCAGTATGAGAACCTGAGGTTCTTTGGAGTCCAAGTGTATGAAGCAAAGCCATGTGACCTGCATCCTTATTCATATTTATATTAGTTTATTTTTCTATGTTAAATGCTTTCCTTAATTATTTGGGAATATCATACAATGTAATTTGATCATATTACCCCTTCCCTCATCTCCCAGATTCTATCAAACATCCTTATCTACCCAACTTTACTCTCATTCATATATCCTTCCCCTGCCCCATTAAGTCCAGCTTGTACTGTCCACCTACTCCTGGACACGAAGCCTGCCCTGTTCATGACTGCTCAGAGTTCCTATGTGCATCTGTCCTGTTGTTTCCAGAAACTCCTGTTTTCTTCAAGTCATTCATCACCTGTGGCTCTTATTATCATTCTACCCCATCTTCTGTGATGATTCCAGAGCCATGAGGGTAGGAAATACATGTCCCATTTAGGACTGTGTACCCCAAAGTCTATGCCCACCGACCAGTTGTGGGACCCTGTGTTAACTGTCATCTACAGCATCCTCTGCATGTCTACCTTCAGAATTTCAGTTGCAGAATTTTATTTTAGGCTAATAAAAAACATTAACTCTTTAGTATTTGAGAACTTTAGAAGACCAAGTCAGAATACCACTGTGATAAGAATGTGCTGGGATGGTGATACACACCTTTAATCCTAGCACTTGAGAGGCAGACATAAGCAGACTGCTGTGAGTTTGAGGACAGCCTGGTCTACCAAACAAATTCCAGACCAATCCAAACTACACAGTGAGATCCTGCCAAAGGTAAATAAACAAGCAAATTAATAAATAAGTAGTGAGCGAAGGTGACTAGGACAGTAGGTAGAGCTTGGGTATTAATTGTCAAGCCAAGTATCGCAACTCCCCAGGCTTCCTATCTTTCTCCTCTACAAAATGGGGCTATGTCTACACATCCAGCCTGCTTCATCTACTTGGTGTGAGGGCCAAATGAGACAGTATATGTGTAATTGATTTTTAAGCTTCACAAAATTCAATAAACAGTATTTTGGGGATTATTAGCAAACTGAGTTTTCAGCCAGTGTTGAAACAGCAATCTGTCAGATGACAAAGGGTCACGAGGTTAAAAGTACACATCAAAAAAGCTGAATCATCATTGGAAAAAGGCTTTTATAACAATATCGCTGTATTTATTGATAGTGCCGTCCAAAGGCCTTTAAAAAAGCAATCCCTTCCCCCCATGTCCTTTTTCCCTCTCTGTTAGCAGTGGCTGAAGAGACTGTCTCTAAAAGGTTTCTAAATGATGTTGATGTTAAAATATATAGGATCACCATTTAACAGCCTTTTAAAGAGCAGTCCCTGTACCATCTTTGTTAACAACAGAGGGAGGTAGGGACTACTTTTTCAAAGGCTTTTAGAGGATGTTGTTAAAAGAATATATAGTGACATCATTTAAAAGCCTTTTAAATAACAGTCCTCCTTCCCTCCCAATTGTAATGCCCTTGGCTTTCATTTATTTTGTACTACGAGCTGAAAATGGACAAACCAACAGATCACTGACTATAGCAGCATTTGTGGACGGAGGGTGATGCATTGCTATTAAGAAGACTGATGTCCAGAAATAAATTCAACTCTTCAAGAGCAAAGTTTCACAACTATACAGGATGTTGCCCACCCTCCTGATCACTGAGAAGTGCTCTTTGATTGTTTTCTCTGCAAGTTTTCTGGATAAGTTACCACACAAACAGGAACAGAATTGCAGTCAAACTAGTCTGAGAATTCCCAGGGCATGAATGCAACCCTGCTTCACTCCTCCCTAGTTAACATCTGTCCATCTAAGGGCTAACCCAACTCTCAGCTCCTAGTCTGTTGATTTGATTACTCAACTTCTGCCCACTGGTCCTTACTCCACTAGGAGACAGCAGTGCTCATGCAGTGTTATTTGCCATTCTCGGTTATAAAGAGGGCACCATCAACTCCCATCTTTGGTTCAGGGCATTCAGCCTGACTGACAGTGGCTCTGAGATAGGTCAGCTATGATTAACCCTCTCACATAACAACATAAAACAGTACTGGCCCAGGGAACACAAGACATGAAACAATTTTACTTTTCATGTTGGGCTGGGCCTTCTCTGACAATATTTCACAGGTTTGTAACACCTTGATGAGGATTTTTTAGAGGTCTCAAAGTATAGCTCCCCAAGCAGCGTCTCAAACTTAGAGCTTAGGCCTCACTTTTTTTTCAGTCTTGCACAAAGAAATCACTTTAGTTCCGATTTACTTAATCACAATAAACTGCCATTTACTTGTCATCTTTTAAATAATATTAAATCAAACACTACATATTGCTTAGAATACAATGGTCAACTGCAGTCCAGCGTGTCAATTTGACTCTTCCCACTGTTACATCTACTGCACATGTCTTAATCACACTACACTTTGACATCATTATTTAATTTGGGTATCATTTAACTTTATGCATATTCTTATGCCCTGGGTAACTAGCAATATGCTAAGCCTGAATACAATTTCTTTACATGTTTTAGCCTTTTTCCAAAACACAAGTAACTTATTTCTCTGATGCCTTAAAAGCACAAATGAGTTGTTATCTAATGAGATAAATTAGTGTTTTTGTCAAAAATCTATATTTTGTTGAAACATGTGTTAACATTTTCTTGCACATCAAAAGGACAATACTAGCAAGAGGCAAAATTTAATTTGCTGTGAAATTTGCAAATTTTCTTAAGAGGATCTGACAGAGGCAACAGCTTGATTAGGCAGGGGACCAGAATGTCTTCTGGGTCCACGGGGGTTGCGCAAAGATGGGGACAGACCACCAAAGTCTAATAAACCAGAAGCAAACTTTATTCCAGGGAAAAAATAAAAAATTAAAAAATTAAATCTCCATGGGGCACAAAAAGCTTATCAGTTAGCTGAGACCACACCAGAGATGGATTTGTGCGGCTGTGGCAAAGGACAGATTTGGAACCCTCCCTTTCTATAGTAAGAAACAACAAGCATTTGGTGATAACAAAGGAATCTTTACAATCTCAAGGTAAAACTCAGACACAAATTGCTCTTTTTGCAACTTCCAGAGTTTTTCAAAAATTAACAGTTTTCCAGTTAAACTAGTGTTTGCATTCCGTCCACTGTTTTCCCCTGGCACTCCTTGATAGTGTTTACCACGGCTCTGCACCTCCCTGACAGTGCCAGTTTCACACAGCAGGGAAGGGTATGGGACAATATAAAACCAAAGAGTCAAAAGTCACATACATCCCATCATTTAAAAGTTAACTCAGCTCATTCTAATTTCTGGTCAGGAGTGGCCAGGGGGTATCTAAAAGCTGATCCTCAGTTTGCAAAGTGACCCTAAGTTGACAGAGAGATGCTTCAGCCTTGCAAATAGAGCTATTATGGGTTGTAAAGCAGAGTAAACCACTGTTAATAGTTAATCCTTAAACTGCCGACAGTCTGTTCTCATTCTCCTTGGCTTACAACTTTATGTTTCTTTATTTCTACATTCTTATTTCTGGAATCTACATTTTTATATTCTTATTCTTGGACTCTTCAATATCCAAAGCAAGAACACCATCTGAACCTAGGACCAAGAGTTCGCATCACTGTGGCCGACAATGGCCTCGAAGGAATGTGAGCGCTCTCTAGAGGGTGGGAAGGTAGAAAAGGTTCTATCTTTCTATCTTTCCCCTACAGCTCCAGAAGGAATAGAGCCATGCAGACTTTTTGTTTGTTTTTCAAGACAGGGTTCTCTGTGTAGCTCTGCTCTTCTGAAACTCTCTCTGTAAACTAAGCTGGTCCTGAACTCAGAGATCCACCTGCCTCTGCCTCCAAGTGCTGGGATTAAAGGCCACCACAGCCTGGCCTGATTTTTTAGTTTAGATCAGTGAGACCTATTTTTGGAGCCCTGACTTCAAGAGCTGTACGATAATAAATCCCCGGGGTTGGAGAGATGGCTCAGCAGATAACAGCACCTGATTTTGCAGAAGACCTGGGTTGGGTTCCTAGCACCCAAATGTGGCTCACCACCACCTGTACTTATTTCCAGAGACTCCAATGCCCTCTAATGGCCTTTGCAGGCACTGCACACATGCGGTACACACATACACATGCAGGCATAAAATATAAAAGGTCAATAAATCTGCATTGCTTTAAGCCATCAAGTTTGTGGAAATATGTTGCATTAGTAAGAAAATTGTCTCTGAAACCTCACTGTGGATTCCTGTGTTGTGACTCCACTTGTGAAGAAGGTAGGACACATGAATCTAGGAAACTGCACTGCTTCCCTACCAGGGTCAACAATAATTGACAGAGACACTAATGGCTGTGAATAGCTCTTAGCCTGGACATCTTGCCAGAGGGTTAGTCTAAAAAAGGTACCTGCCCCTGTAGCCATCCTTTCCTGTTCTAAGTACTGGTAGTTGATTGTGATCTCTTTGTGGCTAACTGGCAGACACTAGGAACAAATAAAAAGATGACCCTTCTCAAAGTCACTGCATCTTAACCTCCTCTTCAGAAGGCAGGTATGAGCCTTCCTGATAAATATGAATGGAAAATGGGATTACTGCAGGATTAGTATTAGCAGCAGCAATAGGCTCTGGTGAGCTACAGAACAAACACATTTCGATGGGGAAAAGGAAGGAAAACAAACGTGGGAGGTACTCTGGGTGGAGCAAAATAAACTGATAAAGAAGAAACTTTTTAAAAAGGAAACTTTGTCTAGAAACATCACTTTCTCAAACGAATACATGACAAAGGTCTAATGTTTAAAAAGTATGTGACTCTCTGAATGCAGGTTCTACTCATCTGGCAGCTGTTTGTGCCTGTCACACAAACAACTGTAGAGATGAGTAACACAGGTGTGATGCCAGTGAGTGCTTAGGCAAAAAGCATTACCAGATATGGACAAATGCTACTGAGAAAAAGCATCAATTTGGTGTGTATCGATCTGACAGAAACCTATGTGAAATGGCAAATGTGTCTTGGTAGAAATGCTACATGTGTAAATAATATTAGTGAAGGCATTTGCTTTAATTCAGGGCTATATTACAAATAAGAAGAGGCCCCTCCTACAGACCTGGCAGACTTGGCAGCACTGGTCCTTCCTCTTCACAGATCCTTCCCTTTGAATAAACATCTCTGTAGCTAGACTCTACCCTTCCAGCTCATGTGACTTCCAGCCATATGCCTCAAGACTGCAGCCAGGGCTTACTCACCACAACTTAGGGCTGCAATATACAGAGAGTAGAAGACACCATGCACATTTATTTCTCAAGCCAGGGTCTCACTATGTTGCCTAGGCAAAGCCTTAGTTCAAGGTCCCCTCCCCCCACCCCAGTACCTTGGGTTTCATTTGAGCCTCTGCACCTAGTTTCCATGAACATTTATTAACAGAATCAATCAGGTTTGAAAGAAGAAACTCAAGAAACCATAATTGAAAGCAAGAGAATTCACTCCAGAAAGAACATAAAGCTATATTCTTTATTCTACCCAATGCATTCTTAGCAAACTGGGAAGCAAATTTCACGTACATAATTTCCTTGTGTAATCTAACACCTGCTCAGGTCACCACACTGCCTTTGACATAACAGCACCTCTGGCTGAGGGCTTAGAAGTAAGATAGAGGCATTAAGTCACATATCTATAAAAACAGAATCTAGAAAACACACTGGTCAGGCTTAGAATATATATAACTACATTGAAGATGGGGGGAGGACCTGTGTTGGGATTCCTGTGTGCCTATTTATCAAAATATTGATGAGTTGATAACTTACTCTAGGTGTGTCTCATTCTTTAAGGAATTAGTTCAAAGG
>LOJH01007548.1:36614-48010 GCA_001685095.1 Ellobius talpinus
ACAGAAAGAGAGTAACATGGCCTAGACAAAATATAGTATTGAGTTTGAGTTTTAAGAAAAACTGTAAAAAAATGTAAATACAATGTAACTGAAAATTATGTTGCATGTCATTTTTTTAAATTAACAATAGAGGAAATGAAGTTTTAGGATGGCCTTTAAAAGAAAAATAGGGCCAAAGTATAAGAAGAAGTACTTGGCAGAGCTGGGCAGAAAAAGAGGATCAATTACAGCTCCACAAAGACCAAAGGACATCAAGAAGAGAGTGCAGAACAAAACATCTTATTTAAATACAGCCTTATACTTTCTGACAACTTAGAAATAAAGAAACTTCATAGCACCTTTGCTCCCACTGTTGAAAGAATATACTTAGGTATGCAGTGTCAATTTATGATTCCTTAAGAAGCATTATTTCATAAATTTATGTTTAGTGATCACAGTTTAATTCGTTCATTAAGGGACCCTTTCCTGGAATTGTTTTTTTCTAATTCTTACTGTAATTGCATTGTTCTGATCTTGTATTATAAAGGCAGCTGCTAGCCTATCATTTGTACTTTCCTCGTTAATCCTGACTCAGTGAATTAACCTTTAATTACAGCCGTTAAAATTGAAATGAGCCTCTTGTCTGGCTGGGGCTGCCCCCTTTCAGTGCAGGGTTCTGATGAAAAATTTTAGGGTCAATGAATATGTCCTATGTCATGTCTGATAGCTGCTGAAGATGTGAGGAGGTAAATGTTACCTTAGAAAGATGTGCTCTCAATTTGCAGGAGCTCTCTGTTGACAGCAAAATAAACTCAAAATCGTATTTTAAGATTCTCAGTCTCTCATGATGTACTTTTAACCAAATCAGAGGGCATGTGAGGAACATAGACCACGGGATATAAAATATTCAACTAACTCCCAATAGTAATTTACTCTCCATCTTACAGTCTGAAATAGTACATGTTAAGTAATAAAAGGAATGCCAATGAGTACTATTTTCTTAAATTTTTTAAAATTTATTTTGTGTGTATCTGTGCATGCACATGAACATGCTATGGCATGCATATATGTCAGGACAACTTGAGGGAGTTGGCTCTTTCAAGCTTTCTCTCTCAACCATCATGTGAGTTCTGGGGACTGAACCCAGGTTGCTTTCACCCACTAGCCATCCTGGCAGCCCCAGAGTTCTACTATTTTCTAGATATGCACTTGGTGGAAATAATTGACTTAGTGATGTCATAACACAGACAGTAGGATTATTTACACTGACTTCACTAGGAATGAATCCTAGGAAGCAGGAAGATGGCAAGGAATAATTTCATTGGCTTAAAATGTGTCTAGCGAGCACCGTTCATGGTAAGTACCAGAGGTGGGAAGGCCATCATAAAGGCTCTGTCCTATCTTCTAGGGACTCAGACTCCAATTCTCATTAAATTTTCTATATAAAAGAAAAAAAACACCTTTCTTTATACAATGTTTGTTGAAGTCATCTGAAACATCTTTATTTAATGTATTTAGACTTCCAAACCTTAGAGCTGAAAAGGACCTGAGAAATAGTTGTTTCAGTTTCATAATGTCACAGATGAGGTTCTGAACTTATTCAACACTGATGATGGGTTTAAATTTGCAAGCTACTGCACCACATCATAATTCTATCAAATATGTCATATGAATTTACGTATTTAAAAACTCATTAGGGAAAATTTCAAATGTACATAAAACAGAGAGGCTAATGTAATAAACAACTCGTTCTTTAGTGAATTTCAGGTTATTTCCCTTTAGCACCAAGAGTGTGTGTGGGCTTCCACGCATGAGACCCTCGGTTAGACCCCCACCACAACAGGGAGGGAGGAAACACACACCAAACATGGCACTATCTGCTTAGCCCGTCTAAGCCAATCTTTTATTCTACTTCTTAATTATTAAAAAACAATTTTTTAGACATAATTTTACCAACGAACTTGGTCTGTAGGTATAAAGAAAGTCCTAAGAAGCCTTAAAATACTATATTTCATATCCAAAACTAAAACCCAATTAATTCCTTAATTTCTTCTTCAACCAGTCAGCATTCACATTTCCTTGGCCACACATCCTCATGCAGATGCCTTCTTGAATGGGCTCAGGAGGACACACACATGGCACATGGCTCTCTTTTCATCTCAAGCTTTCTTCCTGCGCCTTTCTGGAGTGGTTGTTTCTTTGAGCCACAGGGTGATACAGGTCTTTACTGCTACTCTAACATTCTGGGGAGGTATTTATAAACCCAGTAATGTAGAACAGCTGCAAACTTAGAGAAATAACCCTGATTGATAGGCTTATAAAAGATGGATGTAATTACATTCCTGAATGGTTTGAATAACAGTGTGTCTGATCTATTCCAAGATAAGTGGTTTTTACTTTTCTTCGATATTAGGGTCATATACCGTACTTATCTATTTTTACTTCATGCTCTCTTATCTCTGGTAATAAATTAATTTCATAGTGTTAGTTGGGAATGTACCCTATAGCTGAATTCATTTTTATCTTTCTTGGAGAGGAAACAAAGTCTTCATGAATGTTATATTATTTTTCAGACTTTCATGTTAAAAGATTTAACATTATTAAATAAGATTTATTTATTTATTTTTCTTATTGTTCTGTGTGTTTAGAAAACAAATTTGGCATGCTTTTAAAGAGAACAGTTACCTGACTGGCACACAACAGTATTTAACACGTGAGTGGCCAGTGCACAGTCGCCTATGATACTAAGAGAAAATAAGAATTCTTCTTGCAAATGGCAAAATTCAGCAGAAGCAGTGAGACCCACACAAAATGCTGCCAGTTTTGGAAATAGAGAATAAATCTACCAGAAAGGAAAACACCTTGAGAACAAATTACATTTGTTCTCTCCCACTTCGCACTGTAGTGTTTGTAGTTATAGTAAGGAAAAGCCAAACTCATAATCTTAAGAAAGCAGCAGGAGATAAGCAGAGAATTGTCTCAGCTCTGGCAATGATGACCTACAGCCAAGTGCAGAGGATGACAGGAGAAGAGGGAGAAACGCCCATGGCTTTCATTACTCTCAACTCCTCCATCCTTTATCTCTGCAGATGTGTGTGCCCTTTGTGTTCTGTGTTCATTAGTAACTATAATTAACATCTCAGTGGACATCTCATTAGGGAGAGCTCTACTATCACAAAAAGCATTAGGAGTATTCTTTACCACTTAAGACTTAACCTGGGTTGGTTTGTGTGTGTGAGAGAGAGACTTACGTGAGTGTGTTATGTGTGTGTGTGACGTTCAGGGAGCAAAGGCACCTGCAGCTGAGCCTGATGACCCAAGTTATATCTGCAAGAACACAAGCTGTCAGCTTGTGGGAGTTGGTTCTCTCTTACTATGTAATAATGTAATTTTTAAAATAAAACACTTAAATTGGCATGTGTTTGAACCAACTAAAATATTTTACAAAAATATCTATAACTCAAAATCAACTATAAACTTTTTCCTTTTTAAAAAGCAGCTCCTTATGTATCCATAGGGATGGGATATGAATGGGACCTAGATGCATGATGTGACAGACACAAAGAATAAATAAAAAGAAAGATTAAAAGGAACAGATGAGAATGGCCTCTGGTAACAACAGAGCCTCTAAGGTGGATCAGAGAAAAAAAAAACAAAAAACAAAAAAACCAAACACCAGGCCACAGCATGGCACACCTTCAAGTTTAACTTCAAAATGAAATCAGTTCCTAACTGTAGAGGACTGAATAAAAGAACAAGACAGGACGTGGCTAGGCAGTGGAAGCACAAAATACTGTCAAACCTTAATTAAAAAATGTTTTCAATTTAAGCAGACCCAGGCCAGTGATTTTTCATTATTTTTACCACAGTTCCATGACTACTGACATTTTCATCAGAACAAATAAAGGGTTTTCCTCAAATTTAAAATGACAAAATTATTTTAAAATTTGACTCATAATTTCTTTCTCTTCTAAACTCAAAAGAATTTGATCTTAGCTGGACCTGTGTCTTAGCTCAGGCCTTAAATACACCTTCACTTTAAAACAAAGTAAAACATGAATTTCCAAGAGCGCTTCTATAATGTAGACAACAAACTCTGTCAGAGACACACAGCCACGTTTATGAATGACACTGCATACTTTAAATACACCTTCACTTTAAAACAAAGTAAAACGTGAACTTCCAAGAGCGCTTCTATCATATAGACAGCAAACCCTGTCAGACACACAGCCACGTTTATGAATGACACTGCATACTCATGGAACTCATGCTTACTGGATACACTCAGGATGTCACTCACAGCAATCTGTCCTTGCAAGGCAACTTGGAAAACCCCTGACACTCTGGTGGTATAAAGGGAGTTGAACACATGATCACAACAATTTCAGGGATAGAAGGATGAAGGGGAGAGGAGGAAGAGGAAGGTTGAACAGAAGGGAAAATGAGATTCTGTAAGATCAAAACTAAAATCCTAAAGCAACTTCAGTCATGATCATCATTATTATTATGCACAATTATCCTAATAATTCCACATGCTGCTTTTACAGATTTCAGGTGAAGTGAATCCCATTCTTCCTCCGTTATAGCTTGCTTTTTCTTTCATATTATTTTTATATTAATGACTGACCTCCACAGTAAAGCAGGCTCTCTCTGTTCTCATGCTAGGTTATAACAACACACAATCATCATGGAGAGTACTAATCTCATTAGATTAGATTTCCTATAACAGAAAGCCGTAAGCCTATTTGGTAGCTAAATTTATATATTTATTGCCACAACTAACTTTATGATAAAAAGGATAACTTATGATAAAATGATAACTAATGATTAAAAACTAACTTTAGAAGCTGTTTTTATGTGCGCATGTACGTGGTCTCCCCTGACCTCCACTCTGCTTGCTAAAATTCAAGTGTTATCTGTAGGTTCCCTTTTTCACACACTTGGGGAGGAGACATTAGCTGCCTGGCTCCTTAGGCAGGACATCAAATTTAACATCATCTTTTCTGAAAATTCCACCCTAACCATGTACAACAGGTGCAGATGCTGGTTTGCCACTACTGCTGCCATTGTTTGCGCCAGAGCATCAAGGAAGATGAGAAAGAGGGCTCACATGCAGAGTCAAAGACAGTTGTAAAAAGTAGTCTTCCATTGTGTATTTGAGAGCAAAAGTAGTTCAGACATCTTTTAACCTGTGTTAAAGGCAGAAAACCACAGCAGGGATGTAGGGCTCAGTAAATATCAATACTGTTTAGAATATGAGAAAAATAACACATAATGGCAATTACAGCTATAGGATTTTTATAAGCAAGATTATGCCATGAAAATAAAAGAACTTGCCTTTAGGGCAAATTTTCTTCTTTTTCACATTCCACTGTAAAACACTGTCAAGACAGGAATCTCGCCTGCTCTGCTTACCACTTAGCCTGGGCCTGAGTAAACAAAACTGGAGTAACAAGGAGTTGGCCTCCCACTCGGTCCCTAGGAAAGATTGGCTCCTGAGAGGTCACTTCTAAATGTGGGGATCACCCAAATTATACCAGGAACTTTGTAGGCCCTTTGGGTCCAAACCTGTGCATTTGTTTCATGGCAGTAAGTCATGAGAGGCACCAAGACAGCTTACACTAGGAGGTAACTCAGGACAGGGCCTGGCCCAGCCTGAACAACTTTGAGCTCTGAGGCACTTTGCAGCAACCTCACCTTTAGGGAGCAGGGAAGGCTGCAGATGAAGCACAGAGCAGCAGTTTCACCCTGCCCATATAATGAAGCCTCAAGTAAAAACTCGGAAACACCAAAGTTCAGTGAGTGTCCCTGGTCAGCAACACTCTGCACAGTGCCACATCCTGATGTCACCCAGGGTGTGCATCTGGAACTCAGAATTCACGCTTATTCCTATGTATAGTGCTTTCCTAAGTTCTGTGAGTTTTAACAAATTACTACGCCTGAGGGTGGTTTGGGAGAAACCCTTCAAGTGTATGTGGCATCAGAGATCTTGAGCCAATTTAGGACTCTACAGAAGGACTGTGTCTATTTTATCTTGATTTTGGTCAACTCCAAAGTAGCAGATTTTAACAAATCAGCATACAATACATATTCTCATCAGCTCTGGTGCGTCTTTCACGGACTATTCTGAAATTTCTCTTCCACAATATACTATACGTTTAGTCTATACTTATCAACGTTCTTAATGAGCTATATTGCACTATCCTAAGTTAATTTTATAGGACAAAGAGCTATGCAGGTCACACCTGTTTTTTTATGGTCACACAGATTCCCCACTGTGCAGTACTGTGGTGTCAGGTGTCCTTTGCCAGTTGGAGTGCCTGTAACACCCCTCAGCATTCTCTGTCACCCCAGCATCTCACATACTGCTGCTTTATCTGAGCCAGGACAAGAAAGATTAAAGAGCATCAAGCTAAGAAACTGTTACTACAATGCATCTCCAGCATACTTCCCTGGCAAACCTGGTTACTCTAACCTGCACAAACTGCGTATTAGGCACCCAGAAGTACTGTTTTTGCAATCCTGAGTCCCTTCATTTTTCAAGTCTCCAGATACAGTTTTCTCCACTAAGGATTCATTCCTTTTTCTTTTTATTCCCTTTTATTTATTTATTTGTTTGTTTATTTGTTTGTTTGTTTGTTTTTTAAGGCAGGGTTTCTCTGTAGCTTTGGAGTCTGTCCTGGAACTCATTTGGTAGACCACACTGGCCTTGAACTCACAGAGATCCACCTGTCTCTGCCGCCCAAGTGCTGGGATTAAAGACATGTACCAAACAGATGTCATTCTTTTAACCCACCATCTAGACAAAAATCTTATTCAGGACTCAGCTCCTGACCCCATGTGTGAATTTTAGAAAGATTTACTTTTAAAATTATGTGTATATGTATGTCTGCATGTGGGTATGTGTGTGCAGATGCCAGAGGAGGCCAGAAGTATGGGACCCTCCCAGAGCTGGAGCTGTAGGTGGTTGTGAGCTGCCCAATATGGGTGCTAGGAACTGAACCCAAGTGTCCTGCGAGAGTAGTTAGGTGCATTTAACTGCTGAACCAACTCTCCAGCCACCTCCACATTAATTTTCCCTATGAGCTCTGTCATTTCATTTCTGCTCTCACTCTTTTTCCAGGTTTTCCCTTTGATAATTCTTTTCTTTCCCAGTTCTTGAGATCCAAATCAGAACCATGAGCGAGCTTAGGCAAGTGCTCGACCACTGAGTGACATTCCCAGCCCCACTGTTGATCTTACAGCATAAACCCTGGCACTCCATCTTCAATAGTCTAGTCTCATTCCAAAATTAGTGCCTACGTAGGCTTTTCAACATCTCTACCTTAAAACACAGGCTGTATCCTGATGGCTTTGGGGCATGGACATGTGTGACAGGGTGCGCATGTTGACTTTTAAATAGCTGCTCTTGAGTTTTCTTTTAAATCCCAAATGGATGTTTCCTACTTTCTTACTATAAGTTTCCAACTTGAAGTTCCACAAATAGCTCAAAGGTGATATGTTACAAACTAAATTTCAATGCTAGTGTATTCTACTATTTCTCCTCCCTTTCTCTTGGCAGACCACATTCTGCTATTTGGATAGTCAACAGAAACCTCTAAGCCCTTTCCTGACTTTTGTTGTCCAGTTTTCTTCTACATATCTTTATAGAACAAAGATTTGACTGCCTTAAAAATTCTCTTTTCTCAGAATTATTTACTTCTATTGTATGTGTATGGGTGTTTTCCCTGCATATATATCTATGTATCATCTGTGTGCATTGCTTACAGAATCCCTTGGAACAGGAGTTACTGAAGGTTGTGAGCCATCATGATGGGAATAGAACCAGGTCTCTGCAAGTATGGCAAGTGTTCTTAACCCCTGTACCATCTCTCCAGTCTCTTAAAAATTCTTACATTTCTTTCAAAGTCTTTACAAAATAGCTTCTAAACACTTATCAGTGTCCTCTTTGGCTACTTCTCTCTCACACAATTCAAAGAATTTCTGTACTAGCTATATATAGCTGCACAATTTATTACAAATATGATACATGCATCTTTTATTTTTTATTTTGCTATGTCCTGCACACAAACTACTTAGCTCTTTTCCCTCTTACTGGTGAACACAGTATCACTACTTATGTTTTGTTTTGTTTTACCAACAGTGCCACCTCCAATGTTTTCCACACATATAAAATAATAATGCACGTGTGGGAAATGTCCTTGTAGTTGGTGAACATCAGATGTAAATACAAGTTGGCTTCAGGCCAGGAATGAGGTCTGGCATAGGCATAGGTGAGAGCATTCTGCAGAGTTGTAACATTTTATTCATGGTCCTGGAGGAATTGCCTCTCTTTTAACCTTTTCTCTGCATTTCTCTTTCTAAGTATTTTACATTTGGGCTGTAAATTGTAGTAATAATTATCAACTACATTAAACAGCAAATATTATGGCAAAATGGTTCACTGGTTAAGAACACTTTTTGTTCAGTTTCCAGCACCCATGCTCACATCCTCCTGGACTCTAGAACCAGGAATCAAGTACCCTCTTCTGGCCTCCAAAGGCACCTGAACTCCCACAGAGACAGACATAAATATATACTTTTTAAAACTCTTATAAAATGAATTTCTAAGGATAGTTTCATACTACATGTTCTCTATAACTTTACTTAATATTACTTTGGAAATTTATCTTTGTTGAGCATGCATTTATACTATTCCTTTTTAAAAACTGGCAGTGGCTCAGTGTATACATAAGTCACAATCCACTTATTTATCCCAGGGAAAGGCATTTGGTTTGTGTCTAATTTTTGCCTCTTACAACTCGTCACTGATCAGTACCACACATGACTTCATGTGTCCACACTGATGGGGGCACCAGGAGGATGAGCAGAGTCAACTGTCAGAATGAGTCCACACTATTGTTAGAAGTGTGCTTTTACTAATATGAATCCCTATCAGCTACACATCCCTTTTTTTGCCCCCCACACACTGTTTAGAGTTCTCAATTTTTAGAGAAACCAACTTTAACAAAAAGCTTCCTATAACATAAGTGAAAAAGAAAAAAAACCATACGCCCATAACCACTCAGTAGAAGTTCTCATAATCTAGACTTGATTTAAGCCAGGTTAATGTAATTGACAGAACTAGCAGAATACAATGGGTGAAAACACCTGATTGCTTGGCTCATAATCAGAAGAATGAGTTATAAGGTTCTAAAGCAACGATAACAGAAGCATTCAGTTAGCATCGCTTCTCATGGAAACCTGTGAGCAGACCAGCACAACAGTGGAACAGGCTTAGTAGACATGGAGCCTTGGTCATTGCAACGCACAAAGAGATTGTTGAGAGGTGAGGGTTTAAGAGAAAACAAACAGCCCTGAGTTACAGTTGCTAAAGTTAGAAGAAGGAGCCACAATAAGCTCCCTGATCTGACAGAAGAGAATGCAGCATGGAGATGTGCTGACCTGTGGATATTTCTTTTCAGTTCACAGAGTGCAGATGTCTTTTTTAACACAGAATCTTACAGAGACGAGGCATACTCAAGTGCTAAAAAACCACGGGCACTGTATGTTCATTATGGGTGCTGCAATATGGTAGATTGCCTGAAAACTTCATAACCCAAAAAAGGTGTTTCCATAAAAATACAATCTCGACCACCAGCTGACTAATCAATAAACATTAAAGTTGAGAAGAAACATAAAAATTGCAATGAATGAGCCAAGACCATGGTGACATCATTGATCAGATAAAATAGAAATTTCCTAAAATATTTCAAAAAGTAAAGGTGTGTCTGTGTGGTGTGCACATGTTCATGTGCAGGTGCATATATGTGCGTGTGGAGGCAGGGGGTTGACATTGGGTATCTTCTCCACAGAACCTGGACCTCACTGACTCAGCAACCTCCAGTGCTGGGCTTACAGGCTGTGCTGCTGTGCCTGGTTTCTACATGGAATCTGGGATCCCAACTCAAGTCTTCACACTTGCAAGGCAAATACTTCATTGACTGAGCTATCTTCCTATCTCAGAGGGGTGACTTTAACTTTGTCTTTATAGCAAATTATGTGACCCAGATGAACAAGGCCATCTAGATTACAGAGACTGAAGTTCTACTCCAACAATTCTAGAGGTATTAAAATTTTGTTCATATTTTTCTTACATACAATATTATCTCTCTCCTTCATTCTCGGCATCTCATAAGAACCCTAATATGCAGAAGACTGCTCCATCTGTGTTGTCAGGACTTGATTTAAGCTCATAGTTTAACAATAATCAAGTGAAAACATCCACTGGATTAAACAGTTTGTCACTGAAATATCATAAGCAAGATCTAAAATGCTCTTTATTTAGGAGCCATCTGTTGGCCAACTGCGAGTTGTCTCGTGCAAGGCTGAAACAAATGCTATGTATACACACCATCTCCACCAGACTGCAAAAGGAAAGTCTTTGCCTTACAGTTGCACTCATTCGGTCTTACTAAAAACATGATTCACAGGGTTGGGACTAACAGTGGAGTTCCTCCTCCTTTTCTCTCTTCCTCCCTACTTTTCTATCCCTTTCTTTTTATAAAATGTGTGTGGGTGATTTGCCTGCATGTCTGTGTGCCATGCTCATGCAGTAATGATGGAGGTCAGAAGAAGGCATCGGATCCCTTGAAAATGGAGCTATAGACTCTTGCTAGCAGCCATCTGAGTTCTAGGGATTGAACCTGGGTCCTGTGGAAGAGAAGTCATTGCTCTTAACCACTGAGCCATCTCTCCACCCCGCCCTTTTTTGAAATAGGGTCTCACTGTGTAGTCTAGGCTAGCCTTAAACATTGCAATTTCCCTGCCTCAGCATTCCACTTAATTATCACGCCCAGGTCTGCATGTAATTTTTCATTAGAAAAACATTCGGCGAGAAAAATTGTTCTTTGGGTTTCTGTGCCTATATTTTGGTTGATCGCAAGAAACAAAATCCACCAGATATGCAAGGAAACAATTCAGTGGGTTAAAAAAAAAGAACGACCTATGAACAAGAAAGCTATAAAGAAAAGTTTCATCTATTCGTTTTTACAAATCTGTTTTATGATCCCACTGTAACTACCTTTACTGCTTCAAAACTGCTTGTTAGATTTACATATACTTAGAATACTAGAGTCAAAAACAAACATGGAGGCCTGTCCTACTGTCAACAGTCTCACTCAATTAGCTAGCTAGTCATGGTAGTCCAGACAGACAGACTGCTGTGAGCTGTGCTGGAAACATCCTAATCATTTGCAGATGCCCTTTCCATGATTGCTTTAAAAGTACTGTTTTGGACAATATATGTGTTACAGCTTGATTAAATTAAAATATGAAAAGTATACAAAACAGAAATTCATAATAACATTGATGTGGGAGGATCTTCTGTCTATGTGTTACTTTCATTGGTTAATAAAGCAACTGCCTTGGCCTTTTGA
>LOJH01007549.1:0-20848 GCA_001685095.1 Ellobius talpinus
GACGCTGGGGCCGGGCGGCCTCCTTTAGAGGAGTGGAGCCGGCTGTGGGTCGCAGCGAGCCGCCAGCCATCGCACACGCCGCGTCCCTCTTGCCGGAGCTGCCCTGCCATTCTCACGCCCCGGGCTGCAGACAGCTAGGAGGCTTTCTCTAGTTCCAACCAGGCTGCCGGTGCTCCCTCCCTCCCTTCCTCTTTTTTTTTTCCACGAGGGTGTTTTTGGCTGCAATTGCATGAAATCCCAATGGTGTAGACCAGTGGCGATGGATCTAGGAGTTTACCAACTAAGACATTTTTCAATTTCTTTCTTGTCGTCTTTGCTGGGAACTGAAAACGCTTCTGTGAGACTTGACAATAGGTAAATGTCATATGAGATAGTTGGTTTAAATTGACTCGGAGTAAATTGACTTGCCGGGAATGCAGGTACAGGATAGTCGTGCGAATTCCTTTGTCCATGCCGAGGGTTACTGTGACATAGATGCTGCTTTTTGAACTGGTCAGAAGATCCTTATTTTTCACAGATCTGGCTCGAGAACAGGCTTTCTCACATTATGTAATTTAGCCCTTTGTGGCTCCCTAAAATAGGGAAATGCCTGGATATTCAATAGTGGCTGGTATTTTCTGGAGTATGATGCATTTTTGTAGCATTAAAGAATACTCAAAATATGATACTAGTAACGTCATTTGAGTTTGGAGATCTATCTTTATCCTGGATTGTTAAAAATCAATTCCATTTACCGATTTTTTTATTCTCTCTTCCAGCTCTGGTGCAAGTGTGGTAGCTATCGACAACAAAATCGAGCAAGCTATGGTATGTATTGGTTAAAAATTGCTTGTACTCAGTGTGGGCACAGCACAAAACCCAAGATGTCTTGGAAGGACCAGTGCATCCCTTAGCTAAATCCAGATGGTGCTGGTTGCTGTTGAACAGAATACAGTCAGGAATGCCAGTGCTAGCTCGCTGTCTCCAGCCAATGTGGAGACCAGCCACGTATCCCCCGGAGGGAGAAGGGCCCTGAGGTTTCTGAGCAGGGTCCCTGCCTTGGACCCATTTCTTTTAACGTCGGGATAAGGAGGCAACAGCTCAGCTTCCCCTTTGCTCGTCCTGGGAACACCTTCAGCGATATGGCTTTACTGGGCACCCTGAGACTTTACAGGGAAGCTGGGAGCGGGGGAGTCGGGATCAGGGGACGGGGTCCCTAGAGCATACCAGAACCTCCCCCGCAGTGAGGCGAATGGGAGAAAAGTTTTGTTTTCTCGGCCTGCTCCTGGATTTCTCCTATTTTTTATTTCCGCCTTGGTCTTTCTTTGTTATTGGAGCAGCGCCTGTGGCTCTTCTCACGGGATTCTCTGCCCACTGTTGCTAGGCAAACTCTGAACCTTTAATTCAGAGCTATAAATAACTTGGGCTCTCATTGGCTACGACGTCTGCCCAGGTTTCTGTGATGTCAGCTTAATCGCTGGGGGGTGGGGGGGGAGTAGAGGTGGAGGGAAGAAAATGCGGCAGCGTGCTCTGTAGGAACTGGCTGCAGCCGGTGCCGAGGGAGGAAGAGAGGGAGGGAGGACGCCCTCCCTATGCTGGGAGGGCCTGGGGGCGGGGAAGCGGCCGCTGGGCCTCAGGCCTGAATGGAAACACAGGGCCGGAATGGAACCCCAGTGCCTTTTGCCATCTTGTATTGGAAACTGGACTGTAGGCATCCTTGGCTAATGTCTGCAGAAGAAGTCTAGAGACTTGGAAAGCTTGATCGCTTATACATTAAACTTAAGTTTTGTGCGGTTGTGATTATGCGCAGATTTCCACAAGTGTGCTTTAATGCTCTCTGGAGGCAGAACATGCCATTGGCTAGGGAGAGCTAAGAAAAGGCCTTCAGAAAGCCAGAGGCCAGGACACAGTGAGCTGAACCTTCTTCCCCTCTTCCTTCAGGATCTGGTGAAAAGCCATTTGATGTATGCAGTTCGAGAGGAAGTGGAGGTTCTGAAGGAGCAGATCAAAGAACTAATAGAGAAAAACTCCCAGCTGGAGCAGGAGAACAATCTGCTGAAGACCCTGGCCAGTCCAGAGCAGCTCGCCCAGTTTCAGGCCCAGCTGCAGACTGGCTCTCCTCCGGCCACCACGCAGCCACAGGGGACCACACAACCCCCTGCACAGCCAGCATCCCAGGGCTCAGGATCAACCGCATAGCCTGCTATGCCCCCACAGAACTGGCTGCTGCTGTCTGAACTGAACAGACCGAAGAGATGTGCTAGCGAGAAACCACCTCCAGCCACCCATTTCATTGCTGTCTACGGAAGAGACGTGAGACTCACACATGCCATTCTCGCTTTCTCCCCAGTATTAAGCACTCATATGCTTTTGGCTTGAAGAAATGTGCTAGTTGAGCGAATTAAAGGTTAATCAGAGAATGAGCATGGATGTACCCTGTGCAACTTTGCAGATGTCTGAGGAATGGTTTAATTGATGCTGAGGAGCTGTGTGCCTTTTCAACCCTTCCCAGCCACCCACCTTGCTTCCAAGAGCTCTGGGGCTTGCCTGCATGATGCTCGGAAGGTGGGCTGCTCCTGGATTTTGTGCTTTCCTCTCCGTCCCCTTGAGGAACTCGAAAGAGAGGACAGAAACAAGACTGCAATGGGTGGGGAGGGGTTCGGTCATTTTACAAACTGACAACTGTCACCAAAGTTTATAAAACAATAGTACTGTCCCTCTTTTCTGAAACATCGAAGACACAAAACTAATAGTGAGAAAAAACGGTGACAGGTAGCTGGGACCTAGGCTATCTCATTATGAAGGTTGTTTTTGCTTATTGTATATTTGTGTATGTAGTGTAACGAATTTGTACAATAGAGGGCCGTACCTTCTGTTTAGGTTGTACAGATTGGAATTTAGATGTTACATTGGCTGTCTGGAAGGTGTGGATTGTCCTTTGTAGAGAGAGAGAGACCTCCATAAAAACTGATGACAAAAACCACACCTGAAGAAACGTTAAGAATTTGGCACAACAATTAGTCACTTGGTGTAATCCGAAATCTAGCTGCTGAATCTTACAAAGTAAATCCCTGCTCGCCTACGTCTCGGGCAAGCTGGTTGACTACTTGGAGAAATGGATTTCCCAGTAGGGGTTTGCGCATATCACCTGTATAGTAGTTGGATGCATAGGTTACCGGGCATGTTCTCTCCAGTTACCACTGTATTTAACTGTTGTACTTGTCACCTCTCAATAAAGCATATAAAACGTTGATAAACAAGGGTTTCACATGACAGTGTCAATATGATTGCACCGCTGTTCCAGCAGTTCAGTAAAATCTGGAAGGGAGCAGAAGGGTTGGCCAGAGTAGGCTAGGCACACCAGTGGTTGGCTGTAGAAGTGACAGGAATTACAGACTTACTGGCACTGTGTTGTTTGGCTAAGCCAAGAGCCAGTGAAGGAGGGGCTCTGTTCTGTGACCTGGATAAGCCACTTCATCCCCGTGGACGGCAAGGATAGTATCTTCAGATCCTCCATTTAAAATTCTAAGCGTTTGTGTAGAACTTAATCACTTGTAGTTTCTGAACCGAGAGGGAATGATCCTGATTATCTGTGTTCCCAGTTAGGACCAAAGGTAGGAGTTACTGTGAAGCCGGCCATCTTTCCTACAGGGGAATGAGGTGCCTGTCCCTAGGAGAGGAATTGTGTTCTTAGATAACTATTCCGGGGGTGGGATAAATATACTGGGCTCGAGGCAGGTAGGGCCTGGTACTTCAATCCCTCTTGGGATGATTTGTAAAATAGCTCAGAATAAACACGGAGCCGAAAGCAGGAGTAAGCAGGGTCCTGGAGACAACATGCTAGGCTTGGCTTCGTAGTTTGCCCCAGGAACAACAGCTCTTTGACCCGATGGGACTTGGGGCATGCGCATTCTCTTAGGCTCATCCAAGTCCTGGATTCCTCAATTGTAATTGTGGAGAGTTTGAAGTCTCCATTAAAACTCCCATGAAACTTTGGTATCTTGATAATTATATACAAATTAATAATTAAATCAAGATGTGTTTTCATGCCGTTTTCATGCCGTTTCTCGCCTTTGTAAATACAAGGCATACTTTATTGACTGCTATTTAAGCATATTTAAAGTGACATTTTGCTACTTGCTTCCAGACCTGACCTAGGCTGTTTTGGCCTGTGGGTTACCATGTAATTCATTGCATCACACGCCGTGTTCCATGGAGCAGGAGCAATTTCTAAAGCGGAATGAGATGTAGGATGAGCACTGGGTGTTCATGATGTCAGCAGGACAGACGGCAGCACAATGAAGGAGAGGCAGAAGGGAGGGATTTTACGTGATTTTAACGAATGCCTGCTTTTGGTTTCAAATTAACAATCCTAAGAATTCAGGAGCTGTGCTTTGGTTTTTGCATGCCTTAAAAGCAAAATTTTACTTTTTCATCTTGTGATGAAGGTGGCATGCCAGAATCAGGTTTAAATTTGCTCAAGAAATGTTAATTATAACCATAATTAGAAATGAAAATCAATTTCAGTGCAAGCCCTACCATCCTCAGGCTGTGTGAGATAAGCAGCTGAAGCTGCTGGACCCCGTAATATGACTGTGTTTAGATGTCCATTTCAGATCCATTTGGACAGTAACACAGTAAGATTAGGAACAAGCAGAAAATTAAATTTCCTCTTAGATAACATAGGCTAAACACTGACTGCCCACCGACAGAACTGGGGAGCAGCTTGTGTGGTAAGGTTCCCACTCTGGTGTTTGGGAGAAAGACAGTAGCTGCTCTTCATGCTGTGGGAAGAAGCTCTTTGATCTTTGGAGGGGATAGGAGCTCCTCAGACCCGATTTCCCGTTCATAAAATAAGGATTGGGCAAGATCTCTTTCAAGACTGGCTTGCTTAAACTTCAACTCAAATCAGAAAAGCATTTCTGATGGAGACTGTGGGCACAGGTTCTTATACGGTATGGTAGGTTCTTTAGATAGTAGGAGTATCTTCTTCCCAGAGATTCTATAGTGAGCAACCTCTGCCAGATGGGTGGGTGAGTGGGTGGATGGATGGGTGTGTGTGAGAGACAGAGAGCAAGACAGAGCTTTAAGAGATCTTGTTAATGGGTGTGGAGATACCTGCCTGTAGTCCAGCTAAAGCACAAAGATATTGAGTTCAAGGTCATCCTGTGCTATGTAACAAGACATCCCTAAAAAATAAGTTTGGTGGGTGGGTAACCATGCCTCATGGTAGGATGGCCCTA
Source organism: Ellobius talpinus (assembly GCA_001685095.1). NCBI lineage: Eukaryota > Metazoa > Chordata > Mammalia > Rodentia > Cricetidae > Ellobius > Ellobius talpinus. The sequence goes on from LOJH01007549.1 coordinate 5,223, forward strand.
CCCCCTAGCTGACCCAGGGACCAAGACTGTGACTATGGATGTGTATGCTACAAGGTTACATCACACATTCTCTAAATTTCCAGGAACAGCATATATTTCAGTAAAGATCGTCTCCATTGCTTCCCAAGAGCTCAGTGCCTTTCATTACAGGAGCTTTTAGGGTGCCCAGCCACACTGGTTTGCTAGGGCCTTCCCAGAAAGTAGAACACCCAGTTCTAAGCACTGGAAAGTCCCAGGCAAATTGGGCTGTGGTGGTTGCCTTAGGTCCTGTTGTCTTCTTTCTTGCATCTTCCTTGGGGTTAAGTGCCATTTTGAGACTTGCATTTTGTTCCAGGTGAGTGCTAAAGGGTTTGAATTCTGCCAAGTTGGCCCAGAAGAAAATCATTTTCAGTGACCCACTGGCTTTCTTCCCCTTCTTCAGATGGAAGACCTAGTGACCATGGAGCTGAAACCCTTACGATCCTGGGTGACCGATGACCAAAGTAGAATGCCCTCCCCATACTGTCCAGAACCAGGAGGTTCCGCACTAGAAGCAAGCATGTTTTTACCACTGAATATTTTAGAATCTTCTGCCCTGGTAGCTAATGTAGATGAGTATCACACAGTCAGGTGTTGCTGACGAACACCCTAAACTTCTGTTGTGCTTCTAATGTATGGGTCGTTGGTAGTGATAAAATGGTCGAGAGACTGAGATCCATCCCGCAAAGTGGCAAAACATTTTATAGAACTCTTGTCTGTGGTGATGTGGAAGGCCAACCATGGGCTTTCAAAGTGTATACCTCTGAGGGGCCCCTCAGTAGTGAAAAGTAGGCCACTGTGTTACCCCTCCTGTTTCAGAGAAGGGGGTTCAGGGTGAAGTTGTTTTATACATAGAAGAGGGGGTACATGTTGCAAGAATGTGGGGCTGTCTAGTGTTGTACTAGCCCATCACTTCTAGATATCACCTTGAAGGCAATAAGACTAAAGTATCACCCAGTGTGGACGAAGGCCCAGCTAGGCAGTTCTTTCAACTGCAGCAAAGGTCAGGTTCAGATGAAGGGTTTGACTCCTGGAGTTGGCCTTGGTTTTAGACAGCATTCTTCAGACAGTGCCACTGATGAAGGTGAGGGAGGGGAGGGATAGAATGAAAACGGGACCGTGTGCAGAAGTCCCTTCCCAGCACAGGGAGTTGACTGTAAAGGATACCTACTCATTTTTCCAAGGGGGTTTTATTGTCAAGGAAAAGAAGCCAGTCCAAACTTAGACGTTTTCACAGCAAAACCTTCCAACAACACTCAGGCCCCTGCACTCTTGGGAGCAGCAACTGTCTGGATAGCTGTTTAGGTCTCGATAAGTGCAGTATCCTCAATACTTTTACACATGGCTGTGGGAGACACTAGGCAAGAAAACCCTAGCAGTAAGAATCTGGGACTTTGGAGAACAAAGTGACAGCGGTTTCTTTCCTTAGAGAAGAATTGGAATCTACCAGATGTATTTAACCTGGAACCAAAGGATTGCTGTGAATGTGACCCCACCCAAAACTGTAAACTTATTTAAAACTATTCTATGTGTGTACACTTTTTATTTGTTTTATTTTTGGTTTTTCGAGACAGGGTTTTTCTGTAGCCTTGGCTGTCCTGGACCTCGCTGTGTAGACCAGACTGGCCTTAAATTTAAAGATCTGCCTGCCTCTGCCTCCTGAGTACTGGGATTAAAGGCGTGTGCCACCACCGCCTAGTGCGATTTTTTATTTTTAAACTCAATTGTAACATTCTCTGGCATGAACTTTGTAGATGACAGTGTCATGTCACAATGTCAGCAGGTTGGGATCACCTGGATCAGACAGCATATCCCTGCTGCCAGGCAGATTTCCTCCCAAAGCCTGCTCATAGGGCTTCATGGTTGCTGACGACTGGGGCCAACGGTTTGTTTCCTTGCTTGCAGTGAGAATGTCTTTCCAGACCTTCCACCCAGAGCTACCGTGGGGAAGTGCTGACTTGTTATTTCCAGGCTGGATTCATAGGCCCTTCCCATGGACCGTCCTTGATGATCTTTCTCTGCAGTCAAACCAGTTGGAAGATGGCTGCTAGCCCTACCAGCCTGGGGCACTGGACAACTGATGGAGCATCCTTGGCCCCATAGTCTCAACTGAAACTTCTCACTGTCCTAAAAGAGCAAGAAACACATTTCTACCATTAATTTAGATGTGCATTACATTTTTAGGCTTATTAACTAGTACACAAACCTATGTTTGTGTAAATTATTATTTACACAGTATGTAAATTGTGCAATTATTACACTGTGTGAAATTATTACAAAGAAATGATGTGAATTAATGGGTAATATAGTGCAAATTGAGCATGTCAGAGCCTGGTAGCAGAAATAGACGAATATATCTAAAAGATAATTTGTGTGTGCATGTTTGTATATGTGTGCATGTGAGTACTCGTGCTTGTGTGTCCTTGTGGAAGCCGGAGGTCAGTCCTGCTCTTCTCTTGCTGTTCCTCCCCACCTTGTTTTGTAACAAAGGATCTCTCATTGAACTTGGAGCTTACCAGTTGGCTAGACTGGCCAGCCAGCAAACTCAGAGGGTTGGCCTGTCTCCCTCTTCCCCAGCTCTAAGGTTACAGAAGTGCTTGGGCTCCAAACTCAGGTCCTCATGCTTGTGCAATAGGTACTTTACCTACTAACTCATCCCCCTTTCTGTCCATAAAAGACTGTGTGTGTGTGTGTTTGTGTGTGTGCGCGTGCACATACGTGTGAGACAGACAGATGGACAGATGGGCAGACCAGGTCTCCAGTAGACCCAGGCTGGCCTTCAGCTTGTTAAGTAGATAAAGATGACCTTGAACTTCTGATCATTCTGCTGGGATTATGGGTGTGTGCCTCCACACCCAGATTATGCAGTGTTGAGGGTCAAACTCAGGGCTTCTTGCATGCCAAGCAAGCACTCTACCAACTGTGACCAGCCCTTGAAAGAGAATCTTGAGTTTGACTTTGGAAAAACTATACAGTAATCTTTGGCATAGTTATCAAAACAATTGTCTCCCTATGTGGTAGGGATGAAATGTTTTTCTAATAGTTCAGAAACTATTAGAAAAACATTATGCAATGAAAGTTGACTGGCTAAAGTCATAACGTGTGGTTCACTTGAAAAACACCACTGGCGGGTCATTGGCTGCAATCAGAGGTCAGTCTGTTGGTTTGGGGTCATCTCCATCCCACTGGCCTGATGTGGCTTCCGGATTTTTTTTTAAAGTCAATTAGTGACACTCATCCTGATGTGTGGTATTGGTCCGAGCTGAAGGAGTCTTGAGTCTAATTCCCTCTAACAGTAACTAGCTGCTGCAAGTCTTGAGTACTGTTCACCTTGGACCAGGTCTGACCCCTCAGCCACCGAGGCCCTCTGGTAGCCTCCACCATCTGCCACTGGTATGTACCACACATTCACATCGTACCTGGTACAGGTAGGCATTTGAAATTGTATTCCAAAGCCAGATTATAACAACTAATTCTTTTTTAGAGTGTGTGTGTGTGTGTGTGTGTGTGTGTGTGTGTGTTTCGAGACTGGGTTTTTGCTGTAGCTATTGAGCCTGTCCTGAAACTTGTCCTATAGACCAGGCTGGCCTTGAACTCACAGAGATCCACATGCTTCTGCCTCCTGAGTGCTGGTATTAAAGGCATGCACCACCACTGCTAGGTAAGATTCACTTGAGGTGGGGGTGCATGCTGTTCATACATGTGGGTCAGAGAACTGTGGGGGTTGGTTCCTCCATGTGGGACTGTGGGTGATAACTCAAGTCACTAGGCTTGGCAGCAGGGCTTTTACCCACTGAGCCATCTCATCTGCTCGAATAGCTGACTCAGTAATTTGGGGCTGAATCATGTAACAGTTCATATGATTCGGCATCTTAAAGGAGAGAAAAACAACTTATTGTCGTGACTATTGGATTTTGCTTTGCTGCATTGGGCTAATTGGAGATGAGCAGAGTTGGAGATTTGCCTTGACAAGTCTGAAATAGCCGACCCAGGCTCCATCTTGAAACCCACAGGCTCCTCCCAGGAAAAGGAAAGTGGAAGCCATTTCTCATTACATATATTGTGCTCTTACTGTGTGATAAGTGTTTTCAAGAGAGCATCTTTTATTCTTCACACCAGAAAAGAGAAATCACTTGCCACTGTGCCAATTATAGGACACAACATAGATGACACAAATCACATTTGTCCCTTACCAAAGTCTGGGGCTCTTAGACACTTTTCGGCCACTTCTCCCAAACAGGCAGTTATATTTGCCAAGTAGTGCCCATTTTGGGGGTATGTAGCCCTCCCAGAGCTGACATACTATCCCCCTGGTTTATGCCCCAAAGAGAGATCACGTGGAAGCAGTTTGGCGCTAGCATGGAATTTCATCCCTTCCGGCAAACAGCAATACACAAGATGTTGCTGCCTCAAGCTCTTATGAGGCTATCAAATCACTGGACCAGCAGGAGCCCATGGAACTGTGTCCCCTAAGGAGCCAAAAGGGAAGACAAGTAGATGCAAGAGCCAGAAGATCTGCAGGCGATTATTAAATCCCAGATTGAATCACACCCCCTTGCCCTGCCTGATGTGGCCTCAGCTGACTACACAGCAGAAATGGATCATCTGTGTAGCATGAATAATAAAAAACCAGAGACAGCTGAAGGGCAGAAAAGCAAGACAGCCAAGCCATTAGAGAAGTCTTACCTCTACCAAGGCTGGGTGACTGCAGACGGAAGCGGAGCCTCCCTCCCCTCCTGCCTTATATTCCCCTGTAGTTTTGGGATTAAAAGTGTGACTCCCTAGTACTCATATTAAAGGTAGGAGCCACCACCATTGGACCTGTTTCTGCATTGATCTTGTGTAGCCCAGGGTGGCCTTAAACTCCATCTGCCTCTGTCTCCCAAATCCTGGGACTAAAGGTGTGTGACACCACTGCCTGGCTTCTAGTGGCTTAGCTTTGCCTTCTGATCTTCATGCAAGCTTTTATTAAAACATAAATAAAATATCACTATACATCTGTACTTCCCAATCCCATATAGATACCTGACAGAAAACCCAGCACAAGTGGATTAAATGTTTCTATTTACGATGGCACTACTTTTTTGTTCGTTCATGAAACTGACATACTAATTAAATATCAGCACCTCACCATGCTTAGGGAGGCCCCAAGGTGCCATGATTATCAAATAGGAAAAAAAAAACAAAATACTTTTGCTTTTGAGTCCTAATCCCAGTCCAGTGGCCAAATATATTGGGAATCCTTATAATGCTATACGAAGGACCATTCACTAAAGTGTGGGTAACATTAATTCTCTCAAGGTGGGTATGTAAAGCTTAGAAGAGGCTCAGGGGAAGAAGCTTCGCTCTGCAGCTTACTTGTTTAGGGAAGAAGTGTCACGCCCTCCGTTGTTGGCGCCTTCTGCCTTTGGGAGGCCTCATGTGACAGCAGAACTGGCCATGGGTAGCATGGATACACCTGGTCATAGGACCCAGCTTGGTCCTATCAGAATGAACTTCAGCCATGATCCTTGTGTGCCCCTCCTCCTCCTCCTCCTCTTGGACATCTCTGTGGGATTCATAGGTAGATCTACAATAGATAGAGCTGACAGCCAGCTGGACTGAGCTGTGACTCCATGGTTTCATTCCCTCAGTAATCGGTAGGCCCTGAAGCTCCATCTCTACCCTGGGATGTGGCTCTTCTCTCTGAACTGGTTTCAATTAGGCTATCTGTGGCTTGCACACTACAGGGTCCCCAGTGAATAAGGGTCCTTCCTCTGTTCTCTGAGGAATGATGTACACAGTAGCAAATAGTTAGGGGGGATAAGTAAATATTCTAGGGCTCAGAACAAGCACAACCAAGGAGGAGATAACTGGGGATGGAACCTGGGGCTGAGGAGACAGAAGGAGGGACCAACAAAGGAGACTAAGCAGGAAATTTCAAGTGTGAGAGAGGCAAGCCCAAAGAGCTCTAGAAGTCTGGAAATGTGCCTGACCTTATGATGAATGCGAGAGGTGAGTAGCGAGTGTCCTCAAAGGTTGTCGAGTAACGTGTTGGGTGATGAGTTTAGATGCATTAAAGCAAAAACCTAACTGGAGGGGCATGGTCCACGAGGTGAAGAGGTCAAAGGAGATGGGAGGAGACAGCAGAAATCAGCATGCTAAGGACCCGGCTCAGAGAAAGATGTGGAAAACCAATGAGAGGGGAAGTGAGGGGAAATGGAAAGATAGAAGATAGTTTGTGTGTTTACGAATCACAGATATTAAGATTGGCAGCTGTTGGTGGGGCAAGAAGATTTCGGAACCACGAGGTGGAGAACCGGCAGCTTCTCAGAGCCAGCAGGGACACACAGGTGGGTGCAAATGCCAAGGGCTTGCAGGAGCACAGATGAGGATGTCCTGTGTGAATCAGGAGGCAGGGTCTGCCAGGATGCTCAGAAGGCAAGGCTGGGAGGGCACTTGGGGAAGGCAGAGGAGAGACTCAGGCTTCATAAATGGAAACATTTGAAGACGATGGCTTTGGATTCCAAAGCAAATCTCTACCTTGAAGTTGCCCTTGTGAGCTTCAACTCACAGTTGACAATCCCCAAAATTAATGGCCTGGAGAGTGAGCTCTAGGATTGGCACCTGGGTGGGCAAAGGGCGGGATGCGTTTAGATCAGCCAGGACACCATAGATTCAGGACGTCTCTCAGTTCCCATGAGAGCAAATGGAGCCTGGTGCTGGGTAGATGCCTAGGACAGAATGTGGTTTGTTCGGAAGGCTCTTCTGGGCCAGCAAACAGGGACGCCCACAGTATCACACGATGGATCACCGGGCTATGAGTAGGTGAGCCACTGAGCAGCCTCCAGCTCCACCCCTTTCTCTGCCTTCAGAGAAGGGACAGTGAATCTCAGCGGTATAGTGTCACTTAAGTGTGATCACAGTCAGTGTCTGAGCAGCCCCGAACCGCAGCCGATCAGAGAGACGCCCTAAGGAAAGGAGAGGCCCTCATCCGTTTGCTCATCCCTCTGCTTTCTTCTTTTAGCTCCGTATAGCCTTTTAGCTATTTGGATCACAAATATGGTTATGGCTTGGTACCTGCCTTTAAACAACGTCTGTTTGCTGACGTCAGGTAGCTGGTGGGTGAGTTATATGAGACAATGGGACTTGAAGGGGAGACGGGTCATTTGTGCCTGGGGGTTGGATGTTGAGGATTGTAGAAAGCTCTGACAGAAGGCCACTTAAACTGAGAACAAAGTAGAAGGGGACCTTCCAGTGGCAGGGGTGGGGTGGGGTGGGGTAGAGTGCCCGTGGGCCTTGACAGGTGAACCAGGAGGGATTTGGTAGAGTTGGTTTGAGAAGGAAATGGCCTGTGGGGGCAGAACTTGAGCAAGTGGGAGCCCTGTCCTGAAATGTGTGTTCCCATGGGGTGGGAGACATAGGTGGAGAGATCTTGGAGGAAGAGTACCATTTTGCTCCTGGGAGCTGCAAATCTATCCATGGAGAAGGAGTCATTTGTTAAGAAATGGAGGAAGCAGAGCCCTGAGCAGACAAGCTAGGTTCTGGGATGGGGGCAGAGGGGAGGGAGGCTATTCCTCTTCAACACACAACTCAGAAGGCTCAAGATCCCAGAGGCAAGTCAGACTCCTGGGAATAATGAAAATTAGAAGTGACAGAGCAAAAATCTGCAGGGGGAGTGTGGGGGAGGGGGAGGGGATTAACTTCTGAGAAGGGCATCAGGGCTAGGATGGGGAGAGATGTGGTTTTGACAGAATGGGCTGGGAGTCACAGAATGATGAGAACTCTCGGGGAGAGACGATTAATTATTCTGATAGATTTATGCCTTAGGGAGGGAGTGTCCATGGATTTCAAAGCAATGAGCAGCTAGCTGCATTTGAGAGTTCCCTGATTTCTCAGAACGGAGGCCCCTTCCTCTCAGCTGACAGCCAGCAACTGTCTTACAATGTGCTGCCTTGCTGTGTTGTTGGATGGCAGCTTGCAGAATGATACTAAGTGTTGACTGGATGAATGGATTGATGGATAGATGACTGGAAAAGGGAAATAAAATATCCAAAGAGTAACTACTAAGCCTTTAAAAAAAATTCTGGGAATCTAAAATAGAAATCCTTCATGCACAACACCCAAAACTTGTGTTTCTTAGCCATGAACCCCCATCCCTGCTGTCTTTGAAACCCACTGTGGTAGCTTGAATGTAATTGCCCCACATAAGCTCATAGGGAGTGCCACTATTAGGAGGTGTGACTTTGTTGGAGTAGGTGTGACCTTGTTGGGGCGGACTTTGAGGTCTCACATGCTCAAGCCATGCCCAGTGTGTCAGTTCACTTCCTGTTGCCTGCAGGTCAAGATGTAGGACTCTAAGCCCCTTCTCCAGCACCATGTCTGCCGGCACACCACCATGTCACACAATGATGATAATGGACTACACTTCTGAAACTGTAAGCCGCCCCAGTGAAATGCTTTCATTTATAAGAGACACTGTGGTCATGGTGTCTCTTCACAGCAGTAGAAACCCTAAGTATAACACCCACAGAACCAACCCTTCTTCAAAGTTTTCAAGTTAAAACAAGACATCCAGGACCAAGAAGAAAACTTTTGTTTTGAAATACATTTAGCATGATATCTTAAGAACTAAAGACCCTATGGTGCTAGGAATCCTTGTTTATTAGCATCCTAAATAACAAGGTCTAGGAGCAGGTTTCAAGGATGACTGTAATTTGGAAGCAGTGATGGATTTAATGACATTTTCAACCACCTGACACAAGTGTAACAGGACCGGAGGCAGCTATGTTGCTTCCGGAGACTGCTGCCAATGTGGTTGTAGAGTAATGCTGCCCAAAGAGACACTGGCAAAGAGGAATGAAACCAGATGCTTTTCCCCATCCGCATTGATGCAGCTACTGAGTCCCAGATGGTGATGAGCTTCTAACCATCCATTCAGTATCCTCAGGAGCCGTCATTTTCAAGGTGGCATGTGGTCTTGAAGAGGAGGCACACTGAGGCAGGGCCCTTGTGAGCCTGCAACAGGAAGCAGAGATCTCTTGTAGTGTCCCCAGTAGGGTCATCGCCAGCTCCCCTGAAGATCCTGCAGGGAGCATGCCTTGTTTGCATGATTGACTTTCAAAGACAGGAGTGATGAACTTGTGTCTGAAAGGGGGAGGGCACCACTTTTATTTCAAACAGTGGAACTTCTCCATGAAGTCCAAGTTCCCATCACATCTGTCACCTGTCTCTGCCTCTAAGTGTGCGGGGACAATGAGGACAAGTTGCGGAAATAAAATAATAAAGAGAAAAAAATGAAGAAGCAAGAGAGATGACAAAGGAAGATGGGAAGGAGGGAAGGAGGGAGGGAGGAAGGGAGGGAGGGAGGGAGGGGAAAGAAGAGGAGAGGAGAGGGAAAGGAAGGGACTAGAAGGGAAGGGGGAGAGGAATGGGAGGGAGGAGTGGGGTGGGGAGGAGGAAATGGGAAAGGTGCTTCAAGCAAAGGAAACGTTTGGGTGTGATAAGGCCCCAAGCCCCTCCCTGCAGATTCTTCCTTGATTAAGTAACAGCAGCCTGTCTGGTTGTTAAACTGGGTTCATGCAGTGAAACTGGGTCTCTGTTTGCTAGGAGGGCTCTCCCCAGGCTACCACTGTGTCTGGGAGGTGGTCCTATGAACCAGGACCTGCTCCTGGCTTACAGACCCCTAGAGCTTTAGTGGGAGCCCTTCCCACTCCAGAGACCTCCCTTCCCTCCCTGTGCTGGTTTGAATAAGAATATCTCCCACAGGCTCATATATTTGAATGCTTAGTCATCAGGGCACTACTTTCTAAGGAATAGGCGAGGTGGCCTTGTTGGAGTAGGTGTGGCCCCGTTGGAGGAAGTGTGTAACTGGGAGTGATAGGCTTTGAGGTTTCAAAAGTCCATGCCAGGCCAGTGTCTCTCTCTTCCTGTTGCCTGTGGATCTGCATGTAGAACTTCTACCTACTTCTCTGGTGTCATATCTGCCTGTGTGCTGCCATGCTCCTCCCCATGGTGATGATAATGTACTAAACCTCTGAACTGTAAACCAGCCCCAGTTAAATGTTTTCCTTTGTAAGAGTTGCTGTGATCATGGTGTCTCCTCACAGCAGTAGAAGCCCTAAAGAAGACACCCTCCCTCTCTCCCAGGAGAGGCAAGGGTGGCAGCCTTTGAAGTGTTTGTCAACAGGGTCCAGCCGGCTCCAGGCAAGGAGTGCAGAGGCACCCCTGATAAGACCTTAGCCTTCTGAAGTCTGCTAGCCTGCTAACAGCAGATGTCTGGAATTCCAGATGTGGTGCTCTGGCCCTACAAAAAAAAAAAAAGAAGAAAAAAAAACTCCTTCCAAAGATTGTTTGCATCTTCAGTATAAACATTTCTAGTACCTTCGTGCAAATATTTATTAAGCGTCTTCATCAGATACAGTCTGGTTTGTGGCTCCCTCTTGGAACCCCAAGGCTCATTATCCAAAGGCAGAGTCTATCTGTTTTCCCCCATTTGGTTAAGGGAGGTCCTTCAGGTAAAGCGGATGGACAATGGACAGTGAAGGGAGGGACCCATGTCTCAGCTCAGAGGATGCTGTCCTGGGGTGGTACCAGGATATGAAGGGCAGCAAAAGGGACTGCAGGGGACCAGGCAGGGCCATGGGCTCCGCAGGAGAAAACTGTGCTGTGGTGTATGGGACAGATCAGCAGGGTTTTACACCCACAGTAAGACTATTCTGAGAAACAGACCCAACAGGAGCTGCACAGATATCGAAGAAGTGATTGGCCACACAATTAGGGATGCCAGGACTCTCCACTATTGTCTCTCTGGAGAACAAGGGAAGACAGTCAGGTGATTCCAGACGTGGGAACCACAAGCAGTGAGTGACTAGGGCTGGGAGAAGGTGGATGCTCTTCAAGGCCAGAGCAAGCACTTCCTTCCATCACCTCTTTATTCTACTCAGACCCTCAGTGGGCTGGATAGTGCCATCTGTTTTATCAGTTCAAACGCTGATCTCTTTCCAGAAACGTCCTTAGAGACACCCCGAGGAGTAACATTTCATCGACTCCCTGGGCATCTTTTAACCCAGTCACGTTGACACATGAAATCAGCCATAATGCCATTTGTTCCTTCCTTCCGTCAGCTGTATCTGAAGAGTTCTTTTGGGGTTGGGGAGATGGCTCTGATGGTAAAGAGCTGGCCAAGCAAGCGTGAGGACCTGAGTTCAATTCCAAGCGCCCATATGAAAGGCCGAGCATGGTGTTGCATGCTTGCAATCCCAGCACTGGGGAGCAGGGACAGAGGGACCCCTGAGACCAGCCAGCCTAACTGAATTAGTGAGTCCCAGGGAGTGATGTTGTCTCAAAAAAAAGATAGTTTCTGGAGTAACACCTGATATGAACTCTGCCCTCCACACATATGTGGATGTGCCTTCATATACATGTGCAAACACACACAAACACCACATGAACACACATACACATTCTCACTCTCTGTTTCTCAACACATAGACACACACACACCATATACGCACATATACACACATACCCCCCCACGTATATATTCTCTGAGCGTCTCAACACACACCACACACATACCATACACCATACACACACATACACACACAAACATACATACACATTCTCTCACTCTCTCAACACATGCCACACACACTACACACACAACCATACACCATACACACACATACACACAAACATACATAAACATTCTCTCACTCTCTCAACACATGCCACACACATACTACACACACAACCATACACCATACACACACATACACAAAGCATGCATACACATTCTCTCTCACTCTCTCAACACATGCCACACACTACACACACACACACACACACACACCATACACACACACACAGAGCCCTTTCTTGTGTAGCTATTCTATAGTTCATGTAACTCTGACTACCATCAAGACAGCCTCTGCTGTCTGGAAGAAGACAGGAAAGCAGACAAGTGTGGTGGATGCAGTAGGGTGTGATGGAGCCAAGAAGGTCGCACATGCTCTCCTGAGGAGCTGGAGGAGTGCAGGGCTCCAGGCAGAAGAAAGACTGGAGAGGCAGAGTACTATGAAACAGCACTGTTGGGTTTGGAGAATGGGGTCTTACAGTTAAAATTGATCACCGCCAGAATCCAGTAATAGGGCAGGCAGCAGGCTCTGGGGGTCACCAAGAAGGCTGACAGACAGCAGATGCGCAGACACAGCTCTAGAAGTCCCGGGTTACTATGGTGGGCCGGGTGGGGTGAAGATGGGGGCCTTAATAGGAAGCCGTACTTGACACTGTAACACAGAGAGTTGGGTAATTGGCCATGTGTGGGTGTGGTATGTCTGGAAGGAAAGAGGAGCCCTGAGGTTGGAGAGAGAATATGTGTGTAGGCAGGATGTTAAGGGTAAGAAAAGGAGGCCCTATGATGACTATGCTATACAGGGCAACTGAGCTTGCAGGGGTGAGGAGGCTTGGGTTAGAGGTGGTCATGGGAAAGACCTTGGGGAGCTCAGAGGACACTGGGATTGGGGTTTGGAGCTCGGGAGGGAGAACAGACCAATTCTGAGCCAGAGCTGAGCTTCCCAGACTTTGCTGTCCTGGTGAAGGGGACCCACTGTAGAGCCAGAGCTGGGCAGCGGGGCTATTCCTGTGCCGGTTCCTGTAACTCTAGGTACTTTGTTTTCCTTCTTTAGGTCTCAGTTTCCTCCACGGGAAAGGGTCGATGGCTTGAGTTTGTGGTGAGGGTCACACAGGACTGTGCACGTAGAAGCGTTCGAGGCAGATTAGCTGCTGACTGGAGCCCTTCATGGCTGAAGGTTCTGACAGATGGTTTGGCTCAGTGGGAGAGTGAGCCTGAGCCAGGAGAGGCCTGAGGCAGTTTGGAACCTGAGCCAGTAATCATGTTCCCTCAAGGGGCTGGGAATATAGTCAGTTGGTAGAATGTTTGTCTAGCATGTGTGAAGCCCAGGGTTTGATCCCCAGCACCACGTCAAACAGAATTATAATCCTAGCTTTTGGGAGAGAAGTAGAGGGAGGACATTCAGAAGTTCTAGGTCAAGCTCAACTACATAGATGGAATAAACGGTGGCTCAATAGAAACCAGAAGGTGACTATTGAGACAGGACTCACTGAAGACAGCTTGTAGAGACGTAGACGGTGAGGTGCAAATTTACCAGAGAAGGGGATGGGGAAACGGTGCGTTGACGATCTTCTACTTGCCAAGGGCAGATGTGGAAATGCCGTTTATTGCAGCTTCATGTAAGTCACGCCCATAAAAAACAGTGACATTGTTGGACGTAAACACCAAGTTGAACCCTAAAAAGAAAAGGTGGGGTGTGGAAGCCATCTGCAGATCCAGGGGACACATTCTGTGGGAAAGGTTTCAGTGTTGCCAGGCTTACTGACTGGTCCTGAATCATCCTCAGAGTGGACAAATAACAGACAAGAAGAAGGTTTCATGGCGACAGTTCAGAGATGCTGAGCTGGGAAGTTTGTGTGGGGACTCCTATGCTAAGCAGTCTCAGAATGTTAGGAAGTCATGGTAACCCTCACCAGCCTTCCACAAGGAATGATCGCTACCTTGAGTCTTTCTCCCCACCACTCCCAGGTTGTAATGAACTTAGAAACAGTGTGACCCTGTTATTTTCTTGACTCTTCTCTGGTATCTGTTCTGGAATCTTCACCATCTACTTGCTTGAATCCAGAGAAATAGGGGATTACCATTCTCAGATTCAGGATGTTACAGTAAAGCTTCATGACGGAAGCCAAAATTATCAGTCATCTAAAAAGAGTTTTCCACTTGTGAAAATATTTACAAGCCTATTAAAAGGCAATTCAGAGCCGATGTGGACAGAGAATTACAGTACAGAACACTGCATTCAGCCCTCCATAAGTATAACTTCTATATCCACGGATTCAACCCGGGATAGAACGCATTTGGATAAAGCATCCGTACTGAACATGTGTAATCTTTTATCCTGTTGTCAGTATTCCATAAGCAATGAAAGATAACGCTGGACAGTATTTTCATCGTGTTAGGTATGATAAGCTGTCTAGAGATCCTTTAACACATGCAAGATTATGTGAATAAATCTTAGGAAAACACTAAGCTTTTTTATGTAAGAGACTGAGTAGCTATGGACTCTGGGATCTACAGGAATAAGAGTTCCTGGGAATCCCAATCCCCACAGAGATGAGGGCTAATTAGATTCCACATGAGTCATGATTGTGACATGTTTGAGTAGGAAATCCTTAAAGCCTTCCAGCTACGTTCATAAAACTTGATCACGGTGCCGCCCCTTGGGCCAGCTCCAGATGGAGTTCTACTGCGTGCCCCGTGTCTTCTTAGAGAAGTGGGGGAGTTGAGTATGGTTTGAGGGGATGATGACTGGAAAGGACAAGACCCTCTCGATGTCCCATCCACCTTGTCTCCCAAACTAGGACTTGGTACTCATTCTAGACTCTTCATTCAATGTGTCTTAGGCACTGGATCTATTAGATCTATGCCATTTGCTATCCACAGCAGAGTTCTGGTACCCATGTGTCTCCCACAAGCTTCTGTTCCATCCCTTCCCCCAGGGTTTGTTTCCTTCCATCCCTTGCTTAACACAGCTCTCAGGTCAGACTTTCAGAAGTTCATATATGTGTCATTACCTATTTTTTTTGTTTTGTTTTGTTTTGTTTTTCCAGACAGCATTTCTCTGTAGCTTTGGGAGCCTGTCCTGGAACTAGCTCTTGTAGACCAGGCCTCAAACTCACAGAGATCCTTCTACCTCTGCCTCCTGAATACAGGGATGAAAATTATAACCAGCTTCCCTGTTATAATTCTTAACATATACCTGTATGGTCGGTCACCACCTGGCCTGAGGTTTTCATGATCTGTCCCTAAGCCCACTGTTATAGCCTAGTGACATCTCTCCTTTTTCAAGTATTTTAGACTGTAGGCAGGCCACACGCCCAACAGGTTCTTAGTGTGCCAAGTGCCTTCTCATCTCCACCTTACTACACCACACTTTCCTCCGC
Source organism: Ellobius talpinus (assembly GCA_001685095.1). Taxonomy (NCBI): domain Eukaryota; kingdom Metazoa; phylum Chordata; class Mammalia; order Rodentia; family Cricetidae; genus Ellobius; species Ellobius talpinus. Next base: position 20,238 of record LOJH01007549.1, read on the forward strand.
ATGAAGAGTTAGGACAGAGACCCAACTCAAATGCACTCAGAAGGAGATCAAACTAACCCATACACAGTCACCTATACACACAGGCTTAGTTTCAACTTTGACCCATGTATTTGAGACTTGGTCCCCAGGGTGAACTATTGGGAAGTGGTAGAACCTTTAAGAGGTGGGGACTACTGGAAGGTCTTGATATCACTGAAGCTATGTCCTTGAAGGAGGTTGTAAGAACCTAGTCCTTCAGCCTCCTGATCATCAAGTAGGCAGTTTAGATCAGCTGCTGCTCCAATCATAATGTATGGTCTTCCCCCAGACCTAAAGCAATAGGACCCATCAGCTGTGCACTAGAAATCCCAAAACCTTGAGCCATACAGAGACTTCTTCTCTCTTCAAGGTGGCTGTTTCAGATCTTATAACAGAAAGATAACACAAGACCCAAATACAAAGTGGCCCAGAATGTAAAACGCATCCCAGCAAGGAGAGTTACTATTCTGCCCTCAGTTTCCCTTAGGTAAAATGCTAATGGAGCTTGCTGGGAATGGGGAGACAGCAAAGTTCTTTTTTTTTTCAAGACAGGGTTTCTCTGTAGCTTTGGAACCTGTCCTAGAACTAGCTCT
>LOJH01007549.1:20914-36682 GCA_001685095.1 Ellobius talpinus
CCTGCCTCTGCCTCCTGAGTGCTGGGATTAAAGGCGTGCATCACCACCACCTGGCTGACAGCAAAGTTCTAACTTTGCATACACAGTTTTCATCACTAGGAAAAGATGCCCAGAGAGGACTCACCTAGGAACGGGGCACACTCACCTGGATCACTCTGCAATGGGGACAGGCACCGCTCTGAGATCCTATTGGAACTATGGAGGAAGGGAAGAAGGGAAGCAGCTCTCCAAACAAGAATGCTAGGGACAGGCTCCTCTGTCTCCTCACTTGCAGTCCTTGTCTAAGCTTCCCTGCCTTGTTTCACCCGAGAATTGATCCTTTATCCTTCCTTCTTCTGGAAACTCCCAGGAATCTCCCTCTTCCTGCATAAGTTGTGTTACTGTGGTCATTATTGATTATGTTCTCCCAGTCAATGTAAGCTTCTGGGATGCTGAGATTTTGTTGGCAACAGCTCCCCTTCTACCGTCCACATTCACCTCTCTCTGCCAGGCTCTGCCCAAGCAGACGAGATGACTGGACTGATTCTTTTCTGCTGGACTTAGGCCCTGTGCTCATGAGCACAGATGAGAGCTGAGCTGTTTGTCTCTCTAGCCACTTTTCTGAAGGTGACCTGGTGGCCAGATGCCTGGTGGACCGGAGGGGACCATCTTCTGTGGCGTTCCTTTTCACATAGGTCAGGGTCTGAACAGGGCTTCCTTCGCTTGCCCTGTCCGATCTTTTCCTGTGCATCACCCTATGGGGGTGACTCTGTCCCCCACTTTCCCACCCTGTCCTTTGCTCTCTTCATGGCAAACAGTCACAACAAGCCACCTGCTTCCTGCCAGGCCCCTCGCTGAACACTGGCTTCTATTCAGCTTTATTGTCCCGGGACCCAGCTCAGTGCCTTCCACACTACACACATTTCAAAAATTAGGGAATTAAGGAATGATTAAGCATTGGCTGGTTATATGGGAAAACAAAGTACTATGTAGAAAATGAAGACTATTAAGTACTATATGACAAAGGAACTAGAAGAGAAACATTCAATTTTTTTTTACACTAAGACTCATAGGCACACAGTTCATATTGCAGTGTGGCTTGCACACACAAACACCCCCCCACATACTCATATATACACAACTGGTTGAGAATCTTAGGGGAAAAGGTCCTATCTTTTCAAAAGCGTGACAGTGTAGTGCACTCTATTTAATTTTGTTCCATTTCAATTTTCAATTAACTTCTCATTATGGTGTGTTAAAATGATTTCATGGCTTACAAGGCAACTCAACTGACAGCTTAGAAAGCATTGACCTGGTGACCTTGGTTACTCCCTCCATCCTGGAGATCACACCATCCCACTGTCATCAGCAGCATCCTCCTGCATTTAATGACAGTTGGTGTCTTTGTCAAAAACAAACAAACAAACAAACAAATGTAAACAAACAAGCACAGATGTACTGGCTATCCTGAGGTTTTTGTAAGTTTTATTCAGTGTTGGTCTTTTCTTTAGAAAAGTTTAGCCTGTTTTAAAGCAGGCTGCTAGTACAAGTGATCTTAGATTTCATGTTCTTCAGAAGTTTGTGCCTGCAAACCATTGGTCTCTGAGCTGGCCTGGTCCAGTGGGCTCTAGAACAAGCCTGAAGAAGGCAGCTCGCCAGGGATGCTTGCCTGAGTGAGGGTCCCTGGCCTCTCTCTCTGTGACCCGCTAACGCAAGTGGCTCCTACTTGCCAATGCCTGGTTTTTGTTTTATGCTTGACCAGCAAAGCACACGGGCCTGCCTGGCAGGGTTGCCAGGGCTCCTGGAGTAGACTAGATTGTGTGCATGTGTGTGTGCATGTGTGTGTGCGTATGCATGTGTGCGTGCGTATGCATATGTGTGCGCATGCGTGTGTGTGCATGCGTGCGTGCATGTGTGTGTGTGTGTGTGTGTGTGTGCCTGTGTGTAGACAGAGGCAGCAAGAAATGGTCTTTGTGATTTAGAGATACAGGTAGGACCTCCCATAGATTTTTTAGAGACTAAGTGATCTGCTGTGCTGTTAACACTATCTAGCACATAGGAGTGGTTATGTCAGCGGTTTTGTTTTATGCTTGACCGGCAAAGCACACGGGCCTGCCTGGCAGGGTTGCCAGGGCCTTAAGCTCCATTTGCTACTCAAGGGTCCTTCAGTGTTTCTAACTCTGTCCTGATCTGCAGGCCTGATTGCCACAAAGTTGTATGGTTTGCAACTGAGTTATATCTTCTCTAAAAATTCCAATTTCCTCTTCGAATTCACCACCTATCTGTCATTCTGCTGATATCCAAATTATAGAGCTAAGTTAAAGGGTAGAAAAGGGCCACAGGTATTTTTTTAGCTGCCATTTTGAGTCAAATCTATAAACTCTGTGTTCAGGCAGACATCACTGCCTTACAAGTTTCTCGAGAGAGAGAGAGAGAAACAGAAGAAAGTCAAATCTAGGGTATGTAGACCTATGACCAGATGGGAGTTTAGTCTCTGACTATAAGGGGGAGCCTTGGCAAGCTGTATTAACCATCTAGTTACCAGTTTATTGACCACTATTAGGTTACCAACCTACAATAAATAGGCCAGACACGAGTGCAGTGCAGGATGGAAGACAAAATAGATGCCCTGTCCTTGTTCCTGCTCTAGTAGGAGAAACCCAAAATAATCAGCTAAGCAAGGTCCACATCAACACAGGAGATGTGTGAAGCACTGTGCAGACATGAATCTACGAAGGTGTGTGCAGGGCAGTGTAAACAAACATGCTAGTGCACACTTGTGCAGTGCAGACTGTGTGGCCGCAGTGGTGACGTACCCACACAGTGGGGCTTCAGGAGGTGGTGGCCTTTCAGGTGAGAGAGGAGTGCGTTTGAAGTAGAGGGAACCGGTGAGAGGATGGCCATGTGCCGAAGCCCGAGGTGGTGAAGAGGTGACTCTCAGCCAGAGCCCGAGGCAGAGGTCAGTGACTCAGCAGTGGCAGTCTGAGCAAGCCCTTGTCACCTCCCCTCAGCTCAGGCCAAAAAGGGGGCAATTTGCTATTATTTTTGAAGATTTATGGTCATGAGTGTTTTGCCTACAGGTGTGTATGTGTATCATGTGGGTGCCTGGTGCCCATGGAGGTCAGAAGGCGGTGTTAGAGTCCCTAAAACTGGACCATCGTGAGCCATCAAATGGGTACTGGGATTGGATTTACAAGTAGTTGAGGATCACCAAGTAGGTACTGGGAATTGAACCTGGGTCCTCTGTAAGAGCAGTAAGTTATCTTAACCACTGAACCATCTCTCCAGCCCTGACTGAATTTTTTTAATGATTCATTCTGGGGATGTAGCTCAGTAATAAAACAAGTGCTTAGCAATGCCCAACCCTAGATCCAATTCCTAGTACCACCCTACAAATTGCTATAGTTTTTCAGAGATGAGGTCCAACTGAGAACCTTGTATGTACATACCACTAAGCTATAGTCCAGTCTTTACAATGGCTGCTTTAAATTGTAGTAAAAAATCCGCATGGCAAAGTTTGGCATCTGAACCACACTGGTGTGGATAGCTCTGTGACAATCTTTACCTGCCATGAAACTGCCATTCATTTCCTCAGTATTTTCACCATCCAAAACTGAAACTTAATCAACTCACAGCTGCTCCTTCAAGCCGATGGCCACCAACCCTCCTTTCTGTTTCTATGAGTTAGATTAGTTGAAATCGTCTTATTTCACCTAGCACAGGCTCACGCATGCTGCAGCTCATTCCAGAACCTTCTGCCCGTTTAAAGTCAAATCATGCTCTGCTTTATTTATTGAATTTTGTTGTCCGTTTACCTCATGGCTGCTGTTCCCTCTGGGGGCGTCCTGCTGTACTGCTGTGTCTAACCCTGCTAGTATCTCTTCAGGTCCCCCTGTCAGTTCCTGAGGTTCCATACCCAGAAGCAGGACAGCAGTTTCAGGTCCCTGCTCTGTGTCCACTCTGTTCACCCTCCCCATTCATCGTGTCTCCAGTGACTCACACTGGTTAGCTGGTGCTCCCTCTTTCTCTCTGCCATGTTTCATGGCAAGCAGGGAGCCTGCACTACATCTCTCATCTGGATGCCGTGTAAGGCACAAGGTGTGGTCCACACTAGGCTCACTGGATGAGCAAATCTGGACAGGGCTGGTGCAGAAGGGGGGGCAAAGAATGGGCAGGAAAGAGCGTGCTCCCTCCCCCACTGCTGGCACATATTTCTACACAGTGTGTGCCTCTGATTTTGTTGGAAAGGGCAACTCTGATCCTAAAATAAAAATAGATCTAATCTAGCTCCCCGTGGGAAAAACAGAAACCAGCAGAGTAAATGGCCTGCCAGACATCCAGGGGTCAGGAGTGGCTCAGCCAGGACAGAATCCAGCGAACACTGCTGTCACCAAGCCAGTGGCCAGAAATGACGGTGTCTTCCTTTGTTTCTTAGCTCCGCTCAGCTTGTTTCCGTCTTGGTCAGAGCAGGAGAAAGAATGGACCCTTCCTGAGACACAGCCTCAGCCCAGGGGCCCAGGGGTGACCGGCGCACAGCCTGTGACAGCAGCAAGGGCTGCCTTCTTTTCTGGAAATGTTTGGCAGTTCAGGGCTTGGTCAGGACTGAGACCTCTTTGGGGTGCTGGACACCTCCTATTGGCTCCCCAGTGGCATCGTGGAAGGGGTCCCACATGCTCTGAGACAGTGATCAAGCTCCTGGAGTAGACTAGATTGTGTGCATGTGTGTGTGCATGTGTGTGTGCATGTGCATGTGTGCGTGCATATGCATATGTGTGCGCATGCATGTGTGCGTGCGTGTGTGTGTGTGTGTGTGTGTGTGTGTGTGCCTGTGTGTAGACAGAGGCAGCAAGAAATGGTCTTTGTGATTTAGAGATACAGGTAGGACCTCCCATAGATTTTTTAGAGACTAAGTGATCTGCTGTGCTGTTAACACTATCTAGCACATAGGAGTGGTTACATCAGCGGTTTTTATTATTGAGGCAGAGATGCACACACAGAGGGAGAGGAAGAGGACAGGCAGGAGGTAGAGAGGAGCTCTGCTTTGGAAGCCCCTTCAGGTTGACGAAAGGAAGACTGAGCTTGAAGACTCTGCCTGCAGTAGGCACGGGGCATGGGGCATCAAGCTGAAGAAACTGCAATGTGGCTCAGCCCGCTGACCAAATCCCTCAGCTCAGCTCCTTGTTGTCACCAGAAGTCATCTGGGCTTTGTCCTCCGTTTGGCAGGAAGGAAGCTTCTTTTCAGATATTCAAGATTAAAGGACAGAGAAGGGCCCTCCAGGGCCTGCCAGGATTCCTTCATCCATCTCCTTCTGAACCCACCTGAACTTGAAGCCACCCTGTCTGACTGGTTTACGATCCATACCATTGCAGGGAGACTTTTTCAAGTCACTGTTCCAAACTCCATTTTTCTGTCTGGTTTCTAGATGGAGACGGACAAGTGGTCAGCTAGAGGGCTTATTCCCAGCAAGGCTGGTTGCTGTGGTGGCAGGTCCCAGCATCCACTATCCTGGCACTGTCTCTGTCCTTTGTGTGGACGGCAGCTGTATTGACTGTGATTCTCCCACACCCTTGTGCAAACGGAGCAAACACCCATCCAGATAACTCTCTGCATTTGCCCCAGGCCCTCTCTGCTGTGCTGTTTCAAGAGCAGAAACTAAAGGAGACCCGGCCTCTGAGATCACAGTGTGCTGCCTGCTTGGCTTTGGGAAGAAGGTTCTGGCTCGCTCAGGGACACCTTGGACCGCTGAATGAAGGGTTGATGAAGCTTATGAAAACACTGGTATTAAAGTCCACACGCCTGGACACAGCTTGCATCCAAAAGACAAAAATAAGTAGCTCTGTGAGATACAGACTAGCAATGGGTGGGGCGGTGGGGCTGCCGTGGAGAGGCACGGAGAGGAGAGGTCCGAGGGACATGCTGCCCAGCACGGCATCCTTGCTGTGGGACTATGCAGGCTATTTTCGTCTGGTTGGTTCTCAGATGCCTAACTGCCATGGGAAGGTTATGCACTGGCTTCCCCCTGTGCCCTTGTGCCGAAACTGGCAGCAAAGCTCAAGCTGGGTGTGTTACCTCATCGGCTTTCCTCTCTCTGCCCCAGGGGAGAGTCTAGTGTGGAAAGCAGCAGGAGCTTTTCCAACACAAATAAACCATCACCTCTGGGAGCAACCGTGATGTTAGAAGATGAGGATGGGTTTCACGGAGGATGTCCCAGAGCCAAGTCCCAGCCCCAGTTAGGGACGCAGGCCAATCCGGGACCCGACAGATGGAGAGAGGTCCTCTGAAATACAGGTTGGGTGACTCTGTACATGAATGGCTCTGATTCACAGGAGCAGCGTGGCTCTTTGCCGACCCTTGCGTGTTTGCGGCAGTTGCTGGGAAAGAGAAGCCCCACGACGGGAATGCTAGCTTCCCAACAGGCAACACAGGGGCTTCACATGTGCGGGAGTCCCTGTGTGGGGCCCAGAGTGGTGTCCCTGCCTCTCTCCTTCCTCCCATTTCCCCAAATAAGCTTCCCAGAGGAAGAGAAAATGTCAGTTTTGTGGACATACATCTACCACATGGATATTTTCTGGGTGGTTTTCATACTGTGTGTCCCTGGCACCCACCCTGATTTCTTCAAGGTTATTTTGTAGTAAGTACGGTGTGAACAGAGGGGCCCAAGATTTCAGGATTCTGCCGTGCTCCTCAAGATGCCACAGTGTCCCACAAGCCTTCAGGAGACGCATATCTGTGCCCGGGCTCTGTTTCACCCACCTGCGTCTGCTGCTGGGAGCTGTGGAGATGTCACTGTTAGTTCACACAGGGTGAACCCTATCCTGTGTGTGGTCTGCCCCATTTGCTCTTGTCACCAGAAATACACCTTTATCCTATTGTCACCTGGACTCTAGAAGCCCCCCGTCATTCAGCTGAAGACATTTAACAGAGTCTTAACAGCCAAGCCAGGTAGTGCTGCATGCCAGCAATCCGAGCACACAGGAGGCAGAAGCAGCAGAAGGAGGATTGCTGCAAGTTTCAGGCCTGTTAGGCTACACTGCCAGTTCTGGGCCAGTGAGTGTTACATTGAAAGGCTAGGCCTCAAAAACCAATGTATGCGTGTGTGTCTTCAAAACGTGTACACATACATATCTGTATAGAGTTTCAGGTGAACACACAAGACGAGCAGAGGTTTTATTTTTTCATATAAGGACAATGTGGATTTTAGATTTAGGAACTGGTTTATTCCTCCACCCCCCTTTTTCCTTTTCCTTTATTTTTGAGATGGGGGTCTCACTATGTAGCCCAGACTGACTTCAAACTTGAGATCCTGCCTGCTGGGATTATAGCTGTGTGCTCCCATGCCTGGCTTGAACAGGACAGGCCACCATCCTACAACTAACTGCCTCTCCCCTGCCCTAGGCATGCTGCCCAGAGTGGAGGCTGTGAGGGCAGGGCTACAGGCACACATGCCAGGCTGCGCCTGACCGAGACAGGCTGTATCTGCTGTGTGTGTGTGTGTGTGTGTGTGTGTGTGTGTGTGTGTGTGAAGGATTAAGGTGAATCTTCAAATGCAAACAAACTCCCTCCCTCTTCTTCCCTTCTGCCCTCCGTTCTTTCCCTCTTCTCTTCCTCGTTTTTCTCTTTATTCCAGCTGTAAAGAAATATAAGGGGAGAAAAGGGTTGAGGAGTTCTCTTAGTTGCTAAATGTTTGGCTAGCATGTTTGATTCCAGCGCTGTATAGACTTTGCTGTGGTGGCTCATGCCTGTAATCCCAACACTAGGGAGAGGCAGAGTAAGAATCCTTGCAAGTTCGAGGCTGCCCTGTTCTGTGTGGCACCGAGTCAGATAGCTTTACATAGTGAGGTTCTACCTCAAAACAACACTCAGGGGTTAGTGTGTGCTTGTAATTCCTGCATTTGGGAAGTGAGGGCAGGAAGGTCAGAATTCAAGGCCAGCCTCTGTTACACAGCAAATCGGAGGTCAGTCTGCGTTACATGAGGCCCTGTCTCAAAATGCCAAAAAATCAAAATAAACAAATCATATACATTGATGATGATCTGGTATATGTCTGTACTGTAGAATGCTATGAAAACCACTGTAGTCAGCACACACTACCTTGCTAGTTACTTCGCCAGTGGTGTGGACTATGATGGAGAGACATCACCTTAGACGCTTATCAACCAGCTTCCAGTTTTCCTACCCGTGGAAAACTAATTGAGATCAACTTAATTTGTAAGAGGGCATTTATTATTTAATTATTCATTAGGTATAGATCTTTGTTATCTACTATATCATATGTAAACTCTTGAAAGACCAAAAGAAAGCAATTCAAAATTTTTAACAGACCTAATAATGACCTAATAATGTGATTAAGAAAGCAGACAGACCAATCTTTCATAGGAAGAAATTTTAAAGTAGAAGATACTGAACCCTCCAGGAGATGTCAAAGGCAGTGCATGTGATTCTGCCCTGGCAGTAAGGAGTGGATTTCACAGAATACTGCTATCTGTGCATGGTGAAAATAAGCTTTAGATATGTATTGTGAAGAGAGTAGGTTGGGAAGGGTTGGGAAGAAATAGTATTCAGTTCAAAGATTCGAGAAAGAGCAAAACATTATAGAGACCTGCTATCAGGGGAGCAGAATATTAAATGTAAACTTTTAAAAGGCTGTAACTAAACCACACACCCATAAACTCTGTACTTGGGAGCCCAAGGAAGGAGGATCGCAAGTCTGAGGACTGTTTTGAAAGAAGGGAAAGGAAGAAGGGAGGAAGGGATGGAAAGTTTAAAGCTTTGCATTTTAAGAAAAGATAGAGAAATAAATGGGTTTCTAAGAGGAAAGTAACTCTGTAATTCTTTGTGCCCTTTACCTGTCTCCCATCAAGTGTTTTAACTTCCCATGGAGTTCAAAGTTTCTGAGGATCGGGGCTAATCCCATTTCTGAACTATAAAATCAGTTGTTAAAGCGTGGCATTTAAAAAGTTAAATAATGTGGAAGATCAGCATGGACTAGAGGTGAGAGGATGCACCATTTGTAAAACTTGTGAAGCCAGTGCATAACCTTCCCATGGCAGCTAGGCATCTGAGAACCAACCAGACGAAAATAGCCTGCATAGTCCCACAGCGAGGATACCGGAGGATACCGTGCTGGGCAGCATGTGAAGCAGAGCAGCTCCCCATGGGTGAGCTGATTATTTCTTACTAGGTGTCTGTCATGTGACTACATCCCCTGCTGTGCAGCATGGATCAGCCTTGATCCTCGGGAGCTTGAGGCAGCTCTTGTCTCTGCAGAGGACTGACCGAATCAGTCACCAGTGTGTTACATACAAACACTTCCAGGAGGCAGCCGGGAAACTAACAAAATCAACTGGCAGGTGATTTCCACGGCTGGGAGAGAAATCAATCAGGGCAGTTTTATGGATGGTGGCTGACCGGCCCACCATATCTGTCACCTGGAGTCAAGCTGGGTTTCTCTGGAGCTGACTTTGGAAGAGGTTTCAACTTTGCTTTGAAATGAGGTTAACCAATCCCCTTTGACGGATGCCACTATGGGAAAGTCTCTATCGAGGAGACGGAAATGGAGTTCCCTTCAAGACCAAGTCACAACGCCCTGGTCTACTAACAGACTTCGGGGTGCTGTGGTAGGTATACGTCTAATTAAGGCACTGGGGAGAAAGACAAAAACACAGTACTGGAGTCAAAGGGGGTGATGAGGCAGGAAGCCTGGGACCTGAAGCTTTCTTCTGCCTCTTGATATGCAGTCGGGCTGCTGGCCCTAGCACAGGGGGACAACCTGTGCCTGGAGATGCTGATTTGGGGACAGTTGTGTTGCCTTTCTTGTGGGGAGGAAGAAGGACGGGGAGGGGGTGTAGCACACCATGCCCCTCTGCGCTCTATGCGCTACCATACAGTTCGTGAACCAGGTAAGGGGCTGGAGATTGAAACACACAAAGACACAGAGACAGAGACACAGGTCATCNTCAGAGCAGAGGAAAACAAGTTGTTTACAAGAAATTCGGGATCTGGGGGTTCACTGCTCCCAACAGGGGGAAGGGGCACTTGGGAACTCAGAAGGTGGGAGGACAGATAGCCTTCAAGAACACCACCAAAGGTCCAGGCGAGACTAGAGATCGGAAATATGCCACTTATTTCAATGAGGCTTACTAACCACTCAATACTTCCCTTTCTAAAGTTCTCATAATTTTTTTTAAAAGTGAAAAACAGAATACCAGTGCAAAGATGAAATCAGATAGCTACAGGCATGTTTAAAGTTGCGTGTAGCTATCCTTAATCCTGCCTAAGACCTCTGGGGCTGTTCTGGAACTCCCCCCTGCGACCCTCTGCCTCAAGAAACCGCGAGAAAGCTGGGAGGTAGAGGAGGGCCTCCTGCCCACCCAGAGTGCACTTCAGGCTCTGGAGTCAGCCACTGGGCCCTGGGGTAGGGTGGTTTTTAGCAAGAGGCCTGAGACATCTGGTCTGCCCTGCTCCCCAGCAGACCACGGGGAGATAACGGCTAATCAGACTGTCACACACAGTATAGGAGCCTTTTCTGGACTGAAGGAAGAAAAGAACATCAAAACCTAAATAAGAGATAAATACATATTCAAATACTCTCTCTCTCTCTCTCTCTCACACACACACACACACCACAAGTGTGTGACAAAAAAGAAAAACCATCAGAATTGCCTACAGCTGCATTCAGGCAATGGTGTGGTGTCTGGGTAGGGAATCCAGCAAACCCTGCTCTGGTGCCCCATTAAATAACCACGCTCTAACCGGCCCCACCCATCTTGAGCTCTGCTGCTGTTTACTTTTGCTCTGTAACTCACATGCCGTATTAAGGTTGAATGAAGACATTTATTTGTAAAACCAATTCCCGACAGAGGACTGACTGTATTGGCAGGATGTAAATGGGCGGTCGCTCAGAGGGCCACATGCACACCAAAGTGAAACACGGGAAACCAGGCAGACAGCGTGGCTGCCGACCCCCCACACTGCTTCCAATGGGCCAACGAGAGCAGAGCCCTTTCCACTGGAGGACACGGATGCAGGGAGATGTCCTGTGAGAAGGCAATTTGGTCGGACCTCCACCATGGAGTGGGAGGGAACAGGGGACCTCCTTTCTATCACCTGTGGCTAGTTTGCTTGCTATAGACCCGCTGAAGGTCTCCGTGGGCAGGAGGGCAGCAGCATCCAACACTCTGGCCTCCTCACATGCCCATCCTTATGCTCTGTATGATCTGGAAGATAGCTGGGAGAGGAAAGAAAACAGACGGATCAGATACCAGACAGCTGAACGCTGGAAATCCAACCCACCCAGCACCCCACTTCTGCTGACCCTGCCCCTCACTGGCTGGCTCAGAGCTGATTAGATACTTCCTAACAAGAGGTTACGTTAACAAGGGGTCAGTGAGTTTCTTTCAGAAAGACAGCCTGGATCTGGCTGCTGATGGATGCCTCTGGGATTAATAACTTCTGCTAATTCCACCAGGAGCTGCAGCCAGAAAACCCCGAGGCATGGAAGATAGCCTTGGCCTCCTTCCCCATCTCTGTTCTGTGGGGCTGCTGGGGAAAGAGATGTGGGCCTTCGTGCAGAAACTGAATGCATTAAGCAGGTCAGTGAGTCTGCCTGTTCAAAACGGCCATGACCTGTGAAACAACCAGTTCTCTGGGGGAAGGTTGGCCAGGTGTTCAGAGCACACACACAGGGCTGGCCTCTGCTGCCTGTGACCCTGAACACATCTGCCATTCAGCTTCCTTGTGACTCGAAACCCACTGTGTCTCTGTGGGCAACACTGACGAATTTAGGGCTCCACCTTTAATTAGCCGGGCTGGTGGGATGTGGAGCAGGGTAGAAAGAGCCCGAAGCCCACAGACAGCTCCTGGGCACTTAGCATACGTGGAGACAATTAGTTAAGCAATGCCTGGCCTGATTCTAGCTATTGGCTTTTGGGGAAAGAAGGTCCTTTGTGTGTGTCGGGGAGGCTGGGGATCACCTTGTTGAATCACTGGATAAAGGCAGAATAAACATGGAAATGGCAGGAGTCTCACCCACTCTCTGCACAAAGCCATCTGGGGAAATACCCAGGAAAGTCCACTTCCAACGCTGGGCTCTTAGGAACCCTAAGAAAACCTCATGGGACTGGGCACCTGCAGGCTGAATAGCTCTTATCCAAACGCTTGAGCCCAGAGTGTTGATCTCAGGATTCTGGATTTTGGAATATCTGCATATATACTGGAGATTTCCTAGGAATGGGCCCCACACCTCACCACGAACTTTATGTCTCATATGCAACTTACAGCCTAAAAGTAACATTATACAACATTTTTACTAACTTCATGCATGAAGCAAAGTTCCATGGTGTTGAACATTCCACTTGTGGCCTGACACCATCATCAAAAGGTCAAGCTTTTAGAGAATTCCAGATCTCGGGGGTTTGCAGTAGGGACGTTCAACACTGTGACTCCTACAGGAACTGCTTAGAGACAGACAGAAAGGCCACAGAGGGCCCTGGGAAACCTTCCTTGAATGGCTGGATTTGAAGATAAAATGCTAATGCATTATCTTTTTCTGTGAAGGGGGAAGTTTTTCGATACAGATACTGTATATATGTGTGTGTGTATATATATATAAACATATATACATACATACACACATTTATATGTATCCTTGTCTTCCTGAACCAGAAAACCTAATCACGACATGACATTATCTCTTCATGAATACCCAGCGAGCACACGTATCACTAAGAAAAACAACAGCTAACAGTCCTTTGCTATGGCATCGTTCTGGGGGTGCACAGCGTTTTTACCACCTGCACATCTTGGTCCAGTTTCTTATCGTTTTGTCTCCTCATTGTTGCCTCTGGTCACATCTCTGGTGTCACTGCACTCATATGCACCGTGCTTTACTTGACTGCTGTGGGCCAAAGTCAGCAAAGACTACTGGGATCAGCGAAGGAGTCAGTTCAGCAGCTTAGGATAGTTAATCCTGGCTCTGCTCATAGATTTTCCTGGCTGGCTTTGGGTCCTCGGCTGGCTCTTGATGGGAACGTTTCCTACCAGAACTTACAAATGCGGGAAACTACCTAACGTTTCTGTCCTCCCGAGCAAGCCTGACAAGAGCTGCAGGTTAAAGAAGCAGTCGGCACAAGGGAGTTACATACTCAGTCACGTGAGGGAAAACACACATGCACATCCGTTACATTCTGGGCTCAGAGTCACCCTGATCATCTCAAGCGAGTTGGTTTTATAAAGAGCAGAAGGTTAGATTACGGTGGAATCACAGCCATCATCAGTGGACACATAATTCAGTGTCTCTCAGGCTAGTCCCTCTTCTCCCCTGGGAGGCAAGTAACCATCAGGATTAACAGCACCATCAGAGGCATTAAGTGATACAGGTGTGAGGGCTCCTCACACAGAAAACGCAGTGCACACCGTATGCCATGCCTGCTGTAGTTACTGGCACAGACTGGGACCAGAAATGGTCCAGAGTTCATATTATTTTTCTTTTCTTTTCTTTTTTTGCTTTGAAGTTGTTTATACATAGAAAACAATGTGTTGCTACAGGAATGAGACCCAAGTCCAAACATGATATTCTTGTATGTTTCATTTATATCTAGCATATTTAGCTTGAAGACTTCTGTTTTAAAAACATCTATTTGTGTGCGTGTGTGTGTGTACACGTGTTTACCTGCTCACCAGTATGTGCACCATGTTTATGTTGGTTCCCTTGGAGACCAGAAGAGGGACCTTGGAGCTGGAGCTACAGGTGGTTGTGAGCTGCCTGATGTGGGTGCTAGGAAGTGGGGTTAAGGGCTCTAAACAACTGAGCCATCTCTCCAATCCCTAAAGAATCGTTTTGTACAATTATTTTAGTGCCCCTCAATGTTGTCTGTGGCCCACTCATTTCATGAGGCCAAATGAAGAATTTATCATTTGTGGGATCATGTCAGCACTCAACTCTTTGAGATTTGGGAACATTTTGGGTTAGACAATGGACCCATATTACAGTTCCCATAGTGACCACAGCTTGCCCATGTATGCCCTTGAAAGTTAACACTCGCATGCCATCTGCATCCTGATAAAGTATGAACTTTGGGGAATTACAGTTCTAAGTTCAACATTCTCTGTTTGTAAAACCATGGATTCCCAGGAATAAATATGGTGCCATATGTAAAAATCTACATGGTTAATGCCCCCAAAAAGTTACCTTTTCCTTAATCTCATCTGAGGATCAGTGAGCCAAAGGCCACTGAATAAGATATGGGCTAAGTCTTCATCTATCACACTTTATATTAAGTTGATTTGGGACTTTAGAAGTTCTAGATCAGGATAAAGTGGTTCGATTCTCCTTACAGAACTGCTGTTAGTCTAAGGAATCTTGGACAAACTTGGTAAGCCTCAGAGGGGCAAAGCCTATGGTAAACAATTAACCTATTTGAGTGTTCTTTGAAAGTAGTCATAGCATCTGACCCTAACTGAAGCCATGAATTAGCATAGAAAGTATTTATTACTTTTAATTTGCCCACAGAATGACTCCCTCTGGAGAAATGGCTGAAGTCTATTTTAAGTTCCCATCTAAGACTGGCGCGATGGGAATGCTTATTACCCCTTTTCCAGTTGTATCAATGTCTTCAAGAGGTTTTCTACATTTTATACCAATTATTTTGCCTGCAATTCTGTGTGCCTGCTGATGTTGACCTGCATGGTGACCCCGGCCCTCTAAATGCCGACTTTCCATGCTGCAGGACCGGAAGGGAGCCAGCAGTGAGATCAAAGAGAGAAAGGAAGCAGGGAGTCTAGACCCTGACAAGTTAATAACTTAACAGTGGGTGAACAAAGCTGAGAAAACAGCTGAACGGGCTGCAGGAGAGGGGCTGAGGGGGGCTGAGGGCAGACTAGACGGGGCGGGGGAGATGCCAAGAAAGGACAGGGAGGCGGCCTTTCTGGGCCAGCCACTAGGTCCTGGGCAGGGCACAAACAGAGGCCCAGGGAAATCTCTGCAGGAGCAAGAACCACTGGAGTGAATGGACTCTGCACCTGCCCCTGTGTGACTGGGACCTTGACCCTCGGAGACCTTGGGTGGTCACAGCTCAAGGTTATTCACCCTCCCCTCTTCCAACCAACTCAAGCTTCAATGTGTCTGCTGTTCTATCTCCATAAGGCTGGCTCGCATCTCCAAGGAGCTGCTCATAGCCATTCTCCTCATGTTCTTACCTCACAGTCCCACCTCAACCCTTTCATTCTACCTTCTGCTCTCTCCACTGAAGCATATTCTGCTGACCTCACAAGTGACCTCTATGTCACTTAGTGTGGCAGACGTCCCTCAGCCCTTTGTCTCACTTCCCTCCTCCTTACAAACTGGGTGCTCTCATCTGGAGTGCTCCCCTTTTGGCCTTTGGGATGTCTTTGTTTCTTCTTCTGAGCTTTTTCCTCTCACAGTGTTTAAGGGGTGATCTTCGTCCACCATGCACTGAGATTGAGCACTGCTCAGTGATTTGCCTCTCCTCATTATATTCTCTCTCCTGAGGAGACCTGTCCTAGCCCAAAGAGGTGCTGGTGAGCACTCACAGTAGAACTCTTCGTCCCTGACTGTTTGGAGCAGCAGATCTTCACTGTCTGTCATCTGATTACTGTCGGGCTTCTCATCTTCTCATCCTGCCTTCTGCTGACAAAATTGGTGACATCATCTCCATCTTCCATGTAAACACAGAACTCTAGTGTCACCCATGATGTCACCTCCATCTTCCATGTAAACAGAACTCTAGCATCACCCATGACGTCACCTCCATCTTCCATGTAAACACAGA
>LOJH01007550.1:5298-30849 GCA_001685095.1 Ellobius talpinus
AGAGAGAGAGAGAGAGAGAGAGAGAGAGAGAGAGATCCCATAAGCACAGCTCTGGCCAGATCTCTCCAGTCCTGGGTAGTGCAAAATTGATGTGCTAACCCCTGTAGGATGGGTTCAGCCCAAGGTGAATTTGGCTCATCTTCGGCTATAGCTTTCTTTAAATCCTTAAGATCCTGGGCTTCCCAAGGGCACCAGGCATTAGGCCAGTTACCACCTGGGTTAACATTTACAGGGAACAGGTGTGCTGTTTCTCACTCTGTGGCTCTGGAAGAAGCTACCTCCTCTGGAAATCTGGAAGCAGCAACTTCCCCTCCTAATGCTCCCTCCCTGACCTGAAACTGGGGGCAGAGAGGTCTCCCCTATAGGGTGGGAGCAGGCCCCTCCCTCAGGGAAGGGCAGAGAGTACTTGAAAGAGGATTGTAGGGGGATCTGGAGGTGAAGGGCCCCTTGAGGGAACAGGGGCCCTCTAAAAAGTGTCTAGGGGCTGGTACACTGAACTAAGTTCCAAAGCAGGATTTATTGAAAAAGGTCCCAAAGCAGGATTTTGTTTAAGTTCCAAAGTGGGATTTTGTTTAGTCAGGAACACTGAACTTGGTTCCAAAGCAGGATTTTGTTTAGTAAAGAACTACCCCATTTTTAATGGGGGTACACTCACCCACAGACCAATTGGCTGATCAGCGATTCTTCCATTCCTCACATGGGGCACCAATCTGCTGGGTTTTCTGGCAGAAAGCTGGACCTGCCAGACTCTCCCTGGGGCTGAGTAGGATGGTGGGTACAACCCAGCCACCCTTCTTACCCCCATTGGCCACTGTGGAGAAACACCCACTGAGTTGAGAGTCTGTCAGCAGGATCTTGTTTAATGGTATCAAGCAGGGACTTATATAGGGTTGTGATAGGGGTGGAGAAGCTTGAGATGGGTTGAGGTGGAGAAGGAACAAGGACCAATAATGTTCTGCCACGCTAGAGGTGGCTGGGCTGAGGCGGGTCTATGTCGGGTAGCCAGAGACAGGTCTCCAAACTCTAGCTAGGCTCAGGAAGTTACACTAGGCCTCACAGCAAGTCAAGTTATGCTCAGGAAATTACACKGGGCCTCATGCCCAGGCCTCATGAGGCCAAACAACAACATGTATAATGCTGTTAAAGAATTAAAAAAAAATACATTTCAAACTAATTCAAAGACAAAGGTGTTCTCAGTTTTCACATGGGGAAAACTCTGCTAACACTCTCTGCAAGGTTGGAGCACATCCTTGAGTAGTCTCATCATTACAAGGAGCAAAGGAAGATACAGCCCAGACATGACACCAAAGTTTACAAACAGTGTCCTGTAGCCTCTGTGTCAAAATCTTCTGAGAGAGAGGGGAAAACTTGAACAAAGGCCCTTCTTGCATCTCTCAAGGGACATCCAAATATCACCTAACTGATTCTGTAGCTGTAGCCTCACTATTACAGGCCCCTTTCCTCCAACATTTGTATCCATCCTCCTCTGTCAATACTGATACAACTTTTGCATGCATTGGTAGAGTACCTTGTTTCTCATTTTAATCCATTAGTTAAATAAAGAACTGTGTCCTTAGCCTTTTTAGGGTCCTGCCTACTCTGCGACTTCTGATTTCTACCTCTTTATTGAAATTAAATGATTCCCCTGCATAAGCAATGGATATAAGATGTTCGTAATCAAATATTTGTCTTTACAATTCTCCCTGGGAAATGTGATTTGGAACTGGAAAGGAGAGTCATGCTCTAAGAGAGAACCCTGAATAAAGAGTGCTCCCTGCTGGTGTGCTCTCCCTGCTTTTTACTGAAGCATCATGTATGTCAGAGATGATGTTTGTAATCTCGTGGGACATCAAGGATGGAATTAAGGATGTGTGTTCATTTACCAGTCCTGGGCCAAATCACCCATATCCTGTTTCCCATAGTGGTATAACAAAGAAGAAACGTCCCTCTGGACTTATAATTTCAGACATTTCATTCCACAATTCCTTGTCTCTATTGCTTTTGTGTCCTTTGTGACATGGACATAACAGGTACGTGTGGCGGAGAAAAATCTATTTTTTTACAGCTTTTGTGATGCAAAAATAAGAGAGAGGTGTGTGGAGATCCTAGGATTCCCTTTCAAAGTCATGCAATCAGTCTCCCAGCTGCTTTCCAGCAGGCTCTACCTTCTTGAGTTACTTGTAAAGACTTATTTTCTTTTTTCTTTCTTTTTTTTCGGATGGTTTTGTATCTTTATGTCATGTGTGTGGGGGAGCCTAAGGAGACAAGATGAGAGAATCAGGGATTCCTTGGAACTGGGGATACAGGGTGTTGTTAGCTGCCTGACATGGGTGCCAAGAACCAAACTAAGGTCCTGTGGAAGACAAAGAGCACTTTGTCCCTGAGCCATCTCTCTAGCCCAGGTGATGTGAAAGCCAATCACGCTCCTTAC
Source organism: Ellobius talpinus (assembly GCA_001685095.1). Taxonomy (NCBI): domain Eukaryota; kingdom Metazoa; phylum Chordata; class Mammalia; order Rodentia; family Cricetidae; genus Ellobius; species Ellobius talpinus. The sequence continues at coordinate 7,730 of LOJH01007550.1, forward strand.
TGAGAATGTTTGATTTATTTGTTTTCCTGCTTTGCTTTAGGACTTTTTCTCATTTGAGATTCTGATTTCATTCTGAATAAAAATATGATAGAAATATCCCTCCAGGAATGTGGCTTTTTGTGTGTGTGTGTTTAAAAACATTTATTTCTTGCTAGTTTTTTAATTAGATACAATTCAAACCCAAAGAAATCCCATCTGTTAAGGTGTATGCTGTCCTGGTTCTTGTTGCTTTTGCACATGCCCTTCCCTACCTAGTTTCAGATTCTTTTCTTTGTCAGCCACTTCAAATACTCCTGGTCACCAGCAACTTTCTGCCACCCTGGAAGCCATTCCTCTTTCTGTCTCTGTGGATTTGCTGAAACTGGAACTCTCTTATAAAGGAACCCTAATACATATTTCCTCTTTGCCTCACCTTTCTCACATTAGATAGCATTAGATAATTCATTCATGCCATGGCGATTTTTTTTCTTTCTCTTGCTAAAGTGTTTTGTGGATACTCCTAACTGTGCTTGCCAGTTTGTCAGTCAGTGGACCCTGAACGTTTCCCACTTTCTGATGCTTCTCAGCATTACTACCACTGAGACTCCTGTACATGTTTGGAAATGCCATGATTTATTTTTTAATTTTGTGTTACTTTGTTGCATTTATTTGAGCAAGTTAAGCTCTTGGGGTCCGTATGTGCCATGTGGTCCTGTAGAAGTTAAACAACTTTCAGAACTCAGTTTCTCTTCTATCTGTTTGTGACGATACAGTGAAGAAATCATCAGAACTTGGTTTCTTGTCTTTCCCCTGTCAGTGATGGCCCAGTGGAGAAACCATGGAAATGTCTGCTCCGTGGGGAGTGTACCTTTGTTGATTGTGGATGTGAAAGAGAAAACAGACAGCAGCATCTAGAAAGAAAGACAAAAAAAGAAGAAAATAGGACTGGCCAGGGCTACCTCCCCTGCAGGGGTTGGGGGCTGACAAAGAAGTAGAAGAAAATAGAAGAGATAGACTAGCAAGAGAAGCAGGAGTGGGGGCAGCAGTAGGGGACTTGCCAGTTTTGTAATCTATAATAACCTGGGAAGTAGCATAGTGGAGGAGGCGAGATGTCTCAGTGGGCCAGGATTCTAGTGTAGCATTTGAACTGTGTAACAGGTATATGTGTCAGGTACCAGGGGAGCCTGGATGTTAGTCTTGGGCTTTGATAGGTAACCACAGGTATACGATAAGGGAACTGGCCTTTTTCGGTAGGCAGAAACCCATTTCACAGGTTCCTGAGAAATGCTGCCTGTGAGCTTTGATTGATATATCCACCAGAAATCCTCCTAGAGTTCAGCTTGAACTAAGCCTAGAATTTCATTTTTGACCAATTCAATTGGCCTGCTATTTTGGGGGATACATGGGGTTTCCCCCTTTAGACCTCACGTCGATGTATAGCATTGGGTATAAAACTCAGGTCACAAGCTTGGTGAGTAACCAAGGCACTTACCTACTGAACCACTTTGCTAAGGGTGTTTTATTTCTTGAGGAATGGCCCAATCATTTTTCAAAGTAGGTTGCAAATTTTCCATCCTTACCAGAAGTGCACAAAAGCTCTAGTTTTTTCTGCACTCTCACACACCTGTTATTGTATGTCAGTCTTATAACAGACAGCCTACTGTAGGGGAAATGGTGTCATACTGTGCCTCTGACTTGCTCATACCTAATGACTAGTCATCTTAAACATTGTTTTACATCATTACCATTCATTTCTACAGCTTTCTTGAAAAACTGCATATTCAAATCTTTTGCAGATCTTTATTCCGGTTGCCATACATTTTCAGTTTTTCTTTTTTTCTGAATATATGTCCCTTATAGAAAATTTGCAAATTTATTCTCCCATTCTGTGAGTTTTCTTCTCACAGTCTTCATTTTATCTTTGAAAGATAGAAAAAGTTCCTACATTCTGATGGAACCTAATTTATCTTTTCTTTCTTTTATTGATTCTACTTTTATTGTGGGTTTAAGAATGAAAAAATTGGTGGGTTTAAGAATGCAAAAAATTATATCTGTGATTTCTTCTAAGTATACTATAATTTAGTTCTTCTGTTGAGGACCTTGTTACATTTTGAGTTAATTTTTATATTTAATGCAAGATTTGTCTTTACATGATTTAATCCTTTACTTTGCCAAATTTCAATCACATTATTTATTTATTTATTTATTATACTCTGTGTGTGTGTGTGTGTGTGTGTGTGTGTGCGTGCGCGCGCGCGCACGCGCGGGGGTGCCAGGGCACCTGTGATGCTAGAGCACAACTTTTATGAACAGCTTCTTTCAGTCTACCACATGGCCCCAGGGACTGAACTCAGATCCTCAGGCTTGGTTGCAAACTTCTTTATCCTCTCAGCCACCTTGGTAGCCTTGACATGATTCTTTCCCTGCTAATATGCATATATCTGGTCATGACTTATCCATGTGTACTTCTTTGCCTTCAGCTCTCTTCCATTGTTGACTGGATGATCAATTCTATCACTTGAATATTTTCATCACTAAAACTGCTGGATAATAAATTTGGAAATTGATTACAAATCTAGAAAGTTAAACCTAACTACACAATCATTTAATAAACAAATGAACAAAAATATTGCTTACGTTTGATATAGTGGAGATGTGGCAATCATGGTGTATCTTTTATTTATGCCACATATTTCATCCTATAATTAATTCCTGTATATATCACAAAAACTTGTAAGCATAAGTTTTAACCATTACAATAGTTCCCATTGTAAGCACTACTCTTACTTAATTTACCTGCCACTGAATCTCTGCAGAAAGATTCTGGGTTCCAGTTCTTATTCATTTACCCTTGTCCCTCTGAGACAGTAGTTAAGTATTTAATCTCAAAATTCCTTGATTTCTGCATTTATAATGTGTGGGAGATGCAGAGTTTTATAATAGGGATCATGTTTCGCACTCAATGCATACTGCATACAGCATACAAATTCTCTCCAAATGCTTGCTCTTACTACTTTTGAAATGTTATACTATCAGAAGTTAAAATAATAATAAAAATAAAAATCACTGAATATACTTTAGATTTTATTCATAAGTAATATGGGAAAACTAAACCCATTCCAATACAATCTCCTGTCATGAAACAGAAGAAAATGATTGAAAAGCAGAATCTACAAATGTTATTGAATTAGGCTTTATATTGAAACAAACAATGTCTAAGCATTAGGAATAATGAATACTAGTTTCAGGAAAAGAATGAGAACATGTTTTTCTGTTTTTAACTAATTGTCTTAAGAAGAAGAAAAAAATCATAATCCATATGCCCATATCTAATATGTTTTTCACATATTATGAATCACATATACATTTGACTGTATACATAAACATCAAGTAAAGGCCTTTAATTTTTTTATCTAGAAAATTGTAGCTCAAAATGCACCTGTTAAGTCCTTAAGGAAAACACCTGTATCAAGCATATCATGAGCCAACATCTTCATGGCCTTCTATGTATGCCTCCTATTTTTAACAAAAGAATCACTGATATGACTTGCTTGATGAAAACCGAACATTCTTTTTGAATCTTGCCCAAATTGCACTGTAGTCCTGGTCTGGCAGACGGTATGCATAAACTTGTAGCATTAATTCGGTGGCACGACTACAGCAGAGTTTTCACAAGGCAGAAAAGTGGCAAGGGCATTACAAAGTAAGTTCACATTTGCTTATGTTCTCAGTGTCCCACACATAGCCATGGAATGTTGAGAAAGATTAGAAACCCTGCACCCTTCATTTGAGAAGGAAAGAAACCTATTATATCCGTATTAACTCAAGCTTACCATACAGTGTTCCAGTCAGACGTGTGCACACAGTTCTAAAATGTCTTACTATACAAGGCAACTTTTCTTTCACACCTGGATATAAAAAGAAGAAAGTCAAATTTAGCTCAAGAGCAAGCTGGACCTTGGCAGAATAGTATTTCAAAATTTCAGCATGTTAACTGACATACAGTCAACAATGTGACCTATTACTTAAGGGCAACTGGGATGGACTTAGGTTAAATTATCTTCTTTTTCTCTGTGTTTGTGTATTTGCAGCATTGTGTATTGGTGTATGTGTGTACTCACGCATGCATTAACACTTATTTGGAGTCCAAAGATCATCAATAAATGCCTTCGTCAGTTGCTCTTCATTTTATCTTCTGGGACAAGATTTCTTAACAAATCTGGCACTCACCAATTTCTAGACTAGTCAAGGAACACTTGGGTTCTTCCTGTCTCTGGCTCCCCAGCTCTGGTGTTACATGTACACACCACCACACCTATCTTTTTATGTAGGTGCTAGAGGTCTAAAATCACCTCCTGACAATTGTGCAGCAAACACTTTATCAACTGAGCCATCTCCCCAGCTCTAGGTAACACTTTCTTGCAGCATAGAGGTTCCATAAGTCTAAACCCTTCTGGGAAATCCTCTTCAGTGCTTTACAAAGAAGGTCTCACTAAATAATGTGGTGATACTAAGTAAGAGTTAGTGTTCTGATCAACTTTTTATTCACATTTGTAATTATAAACAATGTATGCAGAGAACTGGGCAAATGGCTTTGCCAGCAACATGTTTGCCCCAAAAGCATAAAAGTCTGAGTCTGGATACCCAGCACCACTATAGAAAACAAGATAAAACAAGATGTTTCACTAGAGGACACAAGGTAATAAGAGTCCTGAGCTCACTGGCCAGCCAGTCTAACCAGTCCATGAGCTCTAGGTTCGGTGTCTCAATAAAGTAGAGAGTGACAAGGGAGGACCTATCTCCAGTATCAACTTGAATCCTCATCTGCGCATGTGAACATGCACACAAGAATGGATTTGATCTGCCTCAAAATTAGTAAGAAGCACATTGTCTGATTTTTTAACACTGCTCACACAGTGCTTTCTGTAAGGAAACAATGAGCAGGCCTTATAGCTACCTTAAGTAGCTTAATGACTATGTGTTTGAAAGTATGTTCTCCTCTTCCTTTTTTTCTCTTTTTCTGCAGAGATTTCAGCTCTTTTTGATTCCGGCAGCTCGGTTATATACATGTTCCAAGAACCGTACCTGGTGACCAAGAACACAAGCCTGTCATCTTCAGCTATCTACACAGATACAGCTCCATCAAAGGAAATCATCACACTGAGCTTTGTGACAGCACAGGCTCCCAGCCTCTTGCTCTTCCTCAATTCCTCTTCTCATGATTTTCTGGCTCTCCTGCTCTGCAAAAATGGTGAGTGTTGCCTTGCTGGAAGGTACAGCTCCTGCTCAGCAGTACCATGCACACACAGCCTAGCAGCTGGGCAGCCTCAGCAGAAGCCTTCCTTCCACTTGAGCCATAATTCGTATCTTGGGACCATGTCAATTTGCCATCAAGGTCTCAAACTCATCAGCTTTAATTTGTCTTGATTGTGTTGTGGTGACTCTTTATTATTTATTCTATGCTGGAATCCATTAAGTATAAAAGCTCAAAGGGAGGTCTGAATTTCAGAAGGACAGTTTCCACATGTGTCTGTCATCTTTGCTGCCATGCTCTTCACTGTGGCCTGGCAAAGCATAACTACTGGTTGTGTCTCTAGATGGGCATTGTCTAGGTTTTCCAGAGAAATATGATGTTTGAGCCATATGTGGCACAGAACCTCACTTCTGAGAATCTTATTTTCTCTTAGACACCAACTCTTTCTCCATAGTCACTGACTGTTGATCCATGATATTTGCCACTCTGAAATGGCAAGGCTTAGAGTATTCTAATTAGCCAAAGAGTACTACTGATTCATGAATGGAATTTTGCTATTTCTTTCCATTCTGGCAACTATTGCAATTATTTATAAAGTGTATGCCTTCTTCTAGGGCTTTGTCACATGCATAGATGATCTCAAGTGTCTTTTGAAGGCTGCAGTTTGTTGTTATCTTGCCTCTTCACTGCTGCCATTCCCAGTGCAATAGAATTTGTAAAGGAGCCTTCCCTTCTCAGTTTTCCAGCTATCTATGGCATCTAGCTGTCAAGATGCTCATGAGCACATGATGATGATGTTAATTGAGCTCTGGAAAGAAGGGACCTCATGGATGCCAGAATGTTTTAAAAATACAGAAATTGTAGCATGCAAGAAATATTGATGCTAACACATATGGCCGCAGTTGGAAGTCAAGCTTTATGATCACATGATTTCTTTTTAATCACACTGTGCCAGGACAGAACCTCCTAATAGAGCTAACCAAGTACTCTGTGAAATCAGAATCCTACCATGTATAGCAGTTGTTTGAACAAATGAGCCACTGAAACATACACATACTTCCCTATCACATGATCGCACACAGAACTGTCCTGTGGTTAGGAATATGGTTCTATTCTGTGTACCACGACAGGATTCCAGACTTCTGATCAATTCATCTCAACCACAAAGCTAAGATCTAGGGTGGACTGTGGTGTGGTTCAGCAGAAGTGACACACATGGAAGGCAGCATGAATATGACCCTGTCTGCATCTCAGGTGCAAACTACATGTTTTTTTGGTGTGGCTGTTTCTGTTTTTTTTTTTGTGTGTGTGTGTGTTATCTTTCTTTCTCACAGAGTACTATGTATGACTTGAATATGAAGAACTATTCATTTATTCATAATAATTCATAGTGAAACCTTGGGAATGTGGAGGATGAACCAGCCTAAAGGTCAAAAATAATAATAGAGAGCCCATAAGATGATACAGATGTCATTTATTCTGAGACTAACATAGATGGAAAAAAGTAAAATATAAATAGGCAAGGAAGAAGGTAGAGAAAGAGAAGAATGAGGAGGAGGAGGAGAAGCAGGAAAAGGAAGCAGAGGAGTAAAGAGGAAGAAGGGAGGAGAAAGACAAAAAAGGGAGGAAGAAGGGGAAGAGGAGGAGGTTTGATTAGGTTTTCAAGCCCAAGGGCCATTTAATCACCTTCTTCTCACTAGACTTTTAAGATTATGTATAAAAATATGCCAACACATCCGATCTTCAGCCTGCCAGGTCAAGCCTTTTGAGTGTGTGAGGCTGTCTTTGGACCCTGGGCATAGACAATTCGAGCAGGTACATACAGGGCTGACAGCTAATTCACGGAAAGGCCAGAATGGTCTCCTGACAGTCAGCCAGTACTCTCCCTTCTAACCTGTACCACTTTCTCCTGGTGATTTTGGGCCACAGTAAGATGGTTATACAGATGCAATTGTCCCTAAAGTGTTTTTAGAGTAGGCCTTCACATGCCTGCACCACTTACAGTATACTCCTGACAATATGCCTGCCAAGAATATATGAAATACACAACAGAAATCACTGTATCCAATTATTCTAATGAGGCCATACTGTGCTTAACTCTCCTAGTATCTGGGTAGCCATTGATATTAATATTCTTACTGTGCCAGGTTTCTGCAGTTCTAGAAACCTGAGGTACAAGGACATCAGATAACTTGTTCATAATAGCACAGAATTTATTCTGAGATTGTGGAGAGAAAAACTAATTGCACAGTTTTGAGGCTGATTTGAAGCAAGCTGACTTAAGTATTGACTAGAAAAATGGACTCTGGTCAGAATCACCCTGATTTCTTGCAAGAGTCACACTTTGCAGGGGCTTAAAAAGACAAACCCCATAATGCATTGCATTTCCCATCAGGTCCAATCAGGAGCAAAAATACATCCTGATGTGTTTACTACGTATGTATGTACCTCCCATATACATGTGATCAAGCACATCTGTTGTAGTAGGTTAAAAAACAAAAAAAACCTCTTGTTTAGAGAGGTAAAACACGTGATTTATTGTTTCCCAAGAACTATGACTCCCAGCATTTTAGTTACCTTGCCCTTGGGCATGTGGGGCTTACAGAAGAACCTTGACTCTTAGAACAACAAACAAGCTTCAGCAAGGGGATGCAACCTCCCTTACTAAGCGCAATGCCATAGTATTTGATTGTTTGGTTTATTCTTGTGGGAGACTTTCCCTGGAACTCTCAGGCTTGCTGACCCAGCCCCTGAGTGGTGGGATTATGGATGTGCATGACCATACCATGTCTGTTTTCTTAATTACCAGGGCTGGATGAAAAATGCAAATCCTTTAATCTTTGAAACACATAATTCCTTTAAATAATTGACATTTCTTTAGTAGGAAATCATTCTTGAATCCTTCCTGGAATATTCACTTGTGTCTTCCTTTCAAGATGTTCTTAAAGTCTACTACAGCCAACTTGACCATGTAGATACTTACATTTTAAAAACTCCAATCAAATTCAGGAAACAGAGATGCATAGATCCTAACTATTGGCTGTGTAGCTCTCAGGCAGATGTGAAAGCTCAGGTATGCAGCGTGGCTTCTCTGGCTAAGTAAGAGAAGAGGAGCTTGATACAGAAAGCCCCTCTGGTAAAGATGTGGATCCCATCCTACAAGATAGTCATTGGTATTTCCAGGTTCTTGTAGCTGGAACAAAGAATTGGGCCAGAGACACAAGGATAGTGGTGGAAGCAGACAGCTCATTAAGAAGAAAGGCATTTCTGAGTAGGGCAGTAGTCTTCTGGGTTGGAACTGGCCTATGGCCATGTCCTTTTATAGGTTATTTGTATAACTACCTTCCTATTCCCAGCCCAGGAATTAAACTTGCACATTTTCTGTTTGATCACATGTTTTATTTAGGGGAGAGGTTTCTCTACTAATGGGCTTTTTATATGATAATCGATTCGCTTCCCCTAACTCCTGCCCTCCCACCACACTTAGTCAGGTAGTGTAGAAAGTGGTTAATTCAGCATCTGTGGTGCTTCCATGCATCTCCTTATCACTCAGACACACAGCTAAGACATTATCCCCATTGTTTCCTTAATTCTCCTGGTGGTATCACTAGAATGACTAATGTGAGAGACTGGAAGCAAACAATCCAGTGCACTCTTGAAATGGGACATATGAAAAGAGACAGATTCAGAAACTGCCCAAAATGTGCAAAAACCAACCTAGACAGACTTGGAGTGATCTGATTTCTGAAGTAGTCTAGCTAGAAAGAAGACTTTGACCAACATTAACAATAAACTTCAAAGCTTAGGAATTATACCAATGAAACAAACGCCTTCAGTGGTTTTAAGTTCCTTACCATTCCAATAACAATTAAGTGACATTTGCTGAGGAAACTATAGTAATTTGAGAAGTAGGTGAGATACAAAATAACAACCAGCAAGTGTTGAATTTCTTCCCAAGTCTTAGATTTTGGGATTTTTTTTTATCTTGTCAAGCCAGATGTGAGAATATGCTTGGGACTCAAAAGTATGCTGTGAGCCTTGGCCTGGCAGCAGTTAGATCAGGCAGGACTGCATGCGATTCTTCATTGTTATTCTTGTTAGTGTCGATGTCTCCATTTCTGGACCTACTCACCCTAAGCTGCTGCTATTACTTTCAGTGAATAAAGGGCTTGGTGTTTAAATAAAGGAAATGATAGTAAATTCTGGGATGTAAATTCTCTCTCTCTCTCTCTCTCTCTCTCTCTCTCTCTCTCCTCTCTCTCTTTCTCACACACAGTCTCTCTCACATGCACACACACACATACACACAAGGCACACAGGAGTATAGAGAGTTATAGAAAGAGAGGAGGAATGGGGTAGATTTTGAGGTGGAAGAGTCCTTAGAAAACACAGGTTTTGAGCTACAGAAACTTGGCAATTGGAGAAGGGGCTTTAAATGGAAGCAGAAATATACATATAACAAAATTGACCTTAAATTTATATCAATAAGCAAGATCCATACCAATGCAAATCTCTATAGCTTATCTACATTTAAATGTAATCAAACACTTATAGACAATATTTGGGATTATGGGCATAGTTCTGTCCAAATTTTTTTCCTGCTGTTTATTGGGCAAAGTAATTTTTTGGGGGTGTTTAAGACAACCTTTCAGGGGGTCTTGGACAATCAAGTCATATTAGTCTGAAAGCAATTCATAGGTTCTCATCCTCTGTGGAAACAAAAGCAGATACTCTTTTCCAAAACAACATATCCTTAGACTCAAATTTTGAATTTAAGATAGCTTTGAAATAAATATGTTGTCTTAGCTTAGCAGTCCCCAGAATCAAATGTCTCTCTGCAGTCAAACAATTCAAAGATAACACAATAATATACATAATCCAGACTCTGTTTGTATATTCCATCTTTATATGGCTTATTTTTCTATATTTCTTTTAATCTATGTCTGTGCTCTGTCTCTTTAAAGACTTTATTTCATTTTTTTACTTCTTTCTATAACTCTCTATACTCTTTTTCTTCTCTCTCCCAAGCCTATTACATATTTTAAACACACTGTGTCTCATTTCAAGGTCCTTTTCATCTCAATTTGTCTTTATTGCGTATCTGTAATTCTTTACTGTCCAGGAGTGCTTCTTGAAATGATAAGTGCTTCTTAAAAACTTAAGCTGTGGCATTACTAGGGTATATATGGTACTTCCTGCTTGTTCTGCACAGTCCAATATGGTGGCCGTTAGTGCCTGAGACTGCTGGGTGGGAGTCATCCTCACCCCCTCAATTCTGATAACTAGTTGGTCCATACTGTCACCAAATAACTTGCAGTATGCTATCCACAAACCCCATTTAAATGCTTGATAGCCAAACCTCCCAAAAGAGCCAGAGCTATTCATGCTGGTGAATCAGGAAGCCAGTTTTTTTTTAAAGAATCCACGTAGTTTTTACTGTGCCCCTTACTAGCTGCAAGCTCATCTAGAAAAAAAAATTTGTGGCAACCAAGAAACTGTGTAAAACTCTGTTATTTTGTGTCTAGAATTGTTGCAAGGAGGCCTGCTTGTTCATCCCAGCCACATGGCTTGCTTAGCTCCAAAATAACCACACAGAAATTATATTAATTAAATCACTGCTTGGCCCATTATCTCTAGCCTCTTATTGGCTAACTCTCACATCTTGATTTAACCTATTTCTATTAATATGTGTATTGGCATGTGACAGTGGCTTACTGGGTAAAATTTCCAGCGTTCGTCTCTGGCAGATCCATGGCTTCTCTCTGGCTCTGCTTTCTTTCTCTCATAATTCAGTTTCATCTTTCCCACCTACTTAAGTTCTGCCCTATCAACAGGCCAAGGCAGTTTCTTTATTAGCCAATGAAAGCAACATATAGACAGAAGGGCCTCCTGCACTATAGAATTCCTTTCCAAGCCCTCTCAGGTTTTAAGTGGATTTTAGTTTGCCATTTGGCGCCAACACATTCTCACTGAGAAAGTCACAGAACATTACACGAAGTAAGTGACTTTTCAATCACTGGTAAATAAAATTTCAATAAAAATATTTTATTGTATTTCCCTCATTTTATCATGCTATTTTCTCTATATATTATAAAATGTGTGTGCATGTGCACCTGTGTGAATTATTTTCTTCTTCTGGTCTGATAAATTATACTGATAAATTATACTAATAAAGCAATTCAAGAAGAAAGAGTCATGGTTTGAGGGTACAGTCCATCGTGAAAGAGAAAGAATGGTATCAAGGAGCTGTAGGAAGTAGGAAGAAAGGAGAAATGAATATTTGTGCTCAGTTCACTTCCTCCTTTGTCTCCAGTATAGAACTCCAGGCCATGGGATGGTCCTGCCCATGTGTGGGATAGGTTTCCTAACTTCTAACTTCAGTTAGCCTAGTCTGGACAAACCCTCAGAGGCATGGCCTGAGGCTTTCCTCTTCTGTGATTTTAGACACTGAAAAGTTGACAATAAATATTAACTCTCACACTGTCTATATATGTACCCTCAATGCAAATATTTTAATTGCTCTTTTTGGTTCCCTGCTGTTTGAAATAAATAAGTGAAGTTGGAAGATGGACAAATAAAGACATCGATCTATGCTGAAATTCAGTACAAAATCCAAATGATGCTCCCAGGTCACCTTCCCTTCATGGTTGTTCAGCTGCCTTTGGAATTGAGGGATTTGTGTGCCTTTGCTTCAGCATTTCTCTTCTATAAATTTTGTTGGAACATAGAAATTTATAAGGTTTGCAGTCTGAATTTCTGATTGTCCACATCTCGAAAGGAATAATTATGACCTGGAATACTTTGTATTTCATATGTTCTAGCTCAAGGGAAATAGAAAGAAGGATCATGCCAGAATGTGTCTTCAAAGTGCAAAACCTAACAGTTGCCAGACAGGGTCAACTTGGCGATAGGATGACCTTACTGTTCCTGCTTCCTCTCAAGGGAGCCCTTCAGAGGTCACTGCCTCCTCTTGCCGCACACTTCTCTGACACCAGAATATGCTTGAGTTCCTCTGGGCAAAAGGAGATCTGATGCACAGAGCTGAAGAGGGATTCTCCAGAATGTTGCTTTCTTAGCCTCATGCAGTCCTATACACTTCAGTCTCTGGGACTTCTCTGTCTAGTGATAGTTTCCAGTATAGGCTTGATTTGCATCATTACAGATACTTATGACCTTTAAATAATTTCTTACTTCGCTTTCATAATCCATTTCATAATAATGCAACTGTGACCCATTATAACCTTTTAGCAATGGCCATAAGTGCTCCTTGAGGACAGGAAGTGTATGGCACCTCACTAACCCACAATGTTAAATGGTGTGTCTGAGCTGAGTAATAAACCATATGGATAGGATGTGATATGAATACTATTTCTTGTTTCTCTCTCTCTTTTTTTAATTGAACCCTTTAAAGTTTTATTTTACTCCTAAGTATTTAAATATTATTTAGATGTAATAATATCTATTATAAACAGAATTTTGTCCCTGTTTTCCAGCCTAGACATTGAAGTACAGATTTCTCTTTCTTCTGCTATGGTTAGAATTGGACTAAGAGTAATTATGTTAAATGAGGTCATGGAGGCTTGATCCCTGATCTCAAATAAGGCACTGGAGGACTTTATCTTTTCCTTTCTCATGGCATCTAAGGACAGAGTTGGGAAGTCAGACTCAACACGCAAAGACGAGATCCCTTCTAGAAAGAAAGATAAACAACTTTATCTATCATCTCCAGCTGGTAGAAGCATAAGAAAATATATATACATGTATATAGAGAGAGCTCAGCCAAAGACTACTGAATATATTGTGTTTTATTTTAATGAATTGAGTACAGACAAAATCATATAATATATATATATGTATTTCATAGATAGTAATTTACAAAGCATTTCATCATCTTATTTATAGTAGTAATAATATGAATTATTACCTTTATATTGTGTTATCACAGCATGAATACAAAGACTAATATTTAGGACATTTGACATTATAGAATAATTAAAAGAGGAAATGGAAAGTGATAACAGCCTAAGGGGTGAGTACTTTATGGGCAGAAAATTAGTAGAGGGGGGTGAAAAATAAGGCTATGGGTAATCTCATATCAGGTGGCTGCCATGGCACAGCAAGAGCAGATTTATCCATGCTCAAGCAAGATAAGGTAAGAATGTTGAAAAATGGCTTTATTTCTGAGGCCCTGTGAAACATAGCTTCCAAAGAGAGGTAAGGAGGTCAGCAGAAGGGATAACATTCAAGGAAGAGAGAGTGTTTGTGATGGCTATAGTCTAGTGTACTGCCAGGCCAAACCCTCTAAGCCCCCATTAATAGATACAGTTAAACATGCTACAAACACTCTATTGTTTCAGCCATGGTGAGTTTGGAGCTATCTGCCTGCATAAACCATCATCAAAGAAAACAAAAACAGGGAAACTAGAAACTTCTGAATCAGTCTTCTAAGCCTTGGGCAAAGAACACTAATAAAAGGCTTATACAGAAATGAAACTAATGTAATACCAGTTATAAGTAAATACACAGACACCTATTGAGTGTATTTTTAGTCTTTGAGGGCTGCAGAAAAAATGCTGTTGACTGGGTGACTTGAAGGAGAACTCATCTCCGTACAGCATTTGTAGGCTAGGATTGCAAAATCAAGTGCTAGCTGACGAAGCTGTTGTCTGTTGAAGGTTCTTCTGTTGGGTTGTCTGCCTTTTCTTGGGCTTACGCATTTACATCAAAGGGAGATGAAGAAGGAGAGGGAGAAATGGTGAAAGAGCCAGAGAGAAAGTGTGTGTGAAGGAAAAGACAGAGAAAAGGGGGAGATTCTGAATTCTCTCACATCTTTTCTTTGAAGTGTGTGAATTCTGTAAGATCAGGGAGTATCCTTGATGACATCATTGTTATTGGGGAAATTAACATTCCCTCTTTAGGTTCCTAGTCTCTAATTAAAAGTAGTCAAGAGTGGGCTCAAAAAGGGGGGCAAGGATAACTTTCTTAGAGTCTACGAAAAAGCTTCAAAGCTGGTAAACTCACTGCAGCTGCCGAGAGGACAGAGACACAGGAGGAAAAGAGAGAACTGTGCTATATGCGCTAGGCATGGAGATCGGCCACATGGCAAAAAGAGAAAAGGAAGCCCAGAATGCCAGAAAAAGCACAGGTGATCCCTCTACAGCATCTGAAAGAAAAGACAGAAGATATTGAAAGGAAGAGTTACAACACCTACAAAGGAACGCACACCCGGCAGAACCTCAGGATGTTTATGGAGCTGCACTGAGGGATTCTGGGAAAGAAAGGCACATTAAAGGAATAATTATCCTTTCCACCTCTTTAGCTTGGCTCAGTGTGAGCCAGCCTTCCTGAGGACTGAATCTTTCAACAGCTGGTTGATCAGCTCATTTAGATTAACTCATAGGGAAGATGTAATGGTAGTAAGAGGTAGATTCTTAATGTAAATATTGATCTTAATTATCATCTCCAAATTTACCCACATTAGTTGTTAGGCTTCAACAAATGTATTTTATTGATAACACCTAAAAAGTACTAGATATTGATCTATGTATATGTAATAGAAAAATGAAGAGTATTATTGACTTTTAGGAAATTCATGAGATAATCATGTTTGATTCTTAGTAATATCATCAATGAACAAAGGAGATTAGCTCACAGTGCTCTCTCATTGAAATATTTATTCTGAGCCATGCAGTCATGATGCAAGCCTTTAATCCCAGCACTAGAGAGGAGAGGCAGTCAGATTTCTGTGAGTTAGAGGTCAGCCTGGTCTACAATGCGAGTTTCAGGACAGTCTACAAAGCTACAGAGAAATCCTGTACCGGAAAAAAAAGAAATATGTATTCTACCTTTAATAAGATAAAGAGTCACACAGGTAGCAAGTGTAGAAAGTTCCCATAGAGTCCATGAGAAGATTTTGTAACCAAGTGCAATGGTTCAGCCTCTTGAGACCCACAGAGCCAACAAAAAGATGAGACAAAAAAAGGCAAAGCATCAACATCAAAACACAACTCTTATGCCAAAGGGGATAAGAGGTATTTTATTCTAGAGTCGGCTAAGAGGGACCATGACCACAGAGCACAGAGTACTCAGAGAACACAGATTTGAAGTACCTCAAATTTTACATTTCAATGTGGTAGCAGTTTGATGAAGTTTTTATAGCAACAGCAAAGACTCTTATCCAATACATTTGGGAACTATTAGACAGGAAGGTTATAACAGATGCTAGCTGAGAATACTCAGCCTCTTGGTCATTGAGAGGTCATGACCTCTTAAGTTGATATACCCCAAAAGGTTTTATTTGTCAGTAATAAAGATGTTAGCTCAGGCATAAAGACGGGCAAGTGATGGCTATAGAGGTTATTAAAGATGGCTCATGACAAAGTGTACATATGTTCCAGAAAGTATGCATCTTTTCAGGAACTTTTTTTCACAGAGGAAGGTTCAATATTACAGCAAGTAATTCTCCAGTCAATGCTCTCCCTAAAGAAAGCAAAGGGTTTTGGGGGATAGACATGCACACTCATGGAGGAAACTCTCTTTATGTACAGTAGCTACTGTTTTCTGGTCAGATTCACATGTTCAAACAACTGGCAGACATGGACACTTTCAGGCAGAGCAATCAGTATTAGAACGAGCAAAACTTGCCTGCATCAGGTACTCTAAAAAGAGTCAGAATGACTTGGCAATTTTGAAGGACAAGTCTCTCCAGAGCATCTTAGCTAAAAATAAAAGGAAATCTGAGGGTCCATGTACACTCATTCAAAGAGGCAACAAGGTACCCACCTCCAGCCTAAGGGTGACAGTGTCACAGTCTCCAGTGCAGTCACTCTGGGGAGTGCATGGGCCTCATTCCTGCTGTGGGAACAAAGGCATCTAAGTGAACTTGGGCAGGAACAGAGGCTGAAGTGGGTGTTATGGTTCCTCAGAGTATCTTCTTTGAATTTCCATTTGGCCACCACTGGCATGTGTGCAGAGGTAGAGTTTGAAGGTCCCACTATTGGCCAGATATTCTTTGGCTGTACTTTCTAAAAGACAATGTACCTTCTCAATTTGTACTTTCCTAATTTAAAAAAGTCTCAAAAAACATTTTTAAAGCTGAGCAATGCTTATTTATTTTTTCAAGCGAGGTTGCTTTCTTCGCATTATAGTGTGGGCCTCTAATTATCATCTTCCCTTGTGATGCAGTTGTTTGAAAAGGGAAAGGCGAGCTCCAAGTACCCTGTGTTTTCATCTGTAGATTTGAAAAGGGAAAGGTGAGCTCGAAGTACCCTGTGTTTTCATCTGTAGATTTGGGAGAATTGTGCTGGTCAAGGGTCTCACAGCAGGTTTTAGGGATTAATGAGATCCTGTTTGTAAAGGGTTTACAGAATTCAGATGAAAGATGTGGGATAAATACAAAATAGGGTTATTACAGGATGCACCAAAGGGCTGAATGCACACTGAGCCACTTAGACTTTTTTTATTAATGCTGGGGTGGAGAGATTGGGCAATTGCATATTTAACTTTTGGAATAGACCTCTAATTAGAGGTTTAAGGATTAAGGAAATATTTAACATCTGTGTAAGGAAAGCCTTTCTCGGGTAAAAGATGGGTTGTTACTCTTCCTGCAGCCCTTGACCTGTAAACACTTGCATCTTGGGATGGGAAATGAATTCTGCAGAAGGTGCTAACTCGGGTCTTCTTCTGTATAGTTCATTTCCTTTTGTGCAGCAAGTATGCCTTGAATAGTCATTAATTTCCTGTACTTCAAAGTTATTCAAAATGCACTTCCACCTTAGTGTAAAGCTTGGTTTTTCGTACTTTAGCATGTCTTGTATTCTGTCCTCTTTCCTCTGCATATATGCCTGCTTGTCTCCTGCAACAGGCCATTGCCTCCCTAAATTTGTTTGAGGTTTCATGGAGTGTATATGTTTTGTGGCAAACACTGTATTTGCTGCCTATACCACCCCATCCTTGGTGATACTGTTCTTGATGATTTAGATTTAGGCTGAGTGTTAGAGACCTCTTACTAGAGAATGTAATAAAAACACAAAAAGATTGCTAAGTATTGAAGGAAATTGGCCCCAACAAAGCACTGGTACAGAAAAGAAAGAAATGAACCCTCATGTTTGACAGAGTGCCACATAAGTGAAGATACTCTAGCTGCATAGGTCAGTCTTTGGGGTCCTTTCTGGTAGAACAAATTTTCTACTCTGTTTGTCCCTTTCCATAATGTATCTGATTTTAATCATGTGCTTTCTTGATTATACATAACCATGAGGTGGTAAATAGGGGGTTCTCCCTATAACTTTACTTGGCAACACAGTTTTGCCTTATTACACATAAATCCCAAACCAGTTCAGACCACATCAGAGAGGATGAATGAATAGAATCTGTCTAAATTTAATTTTCCTTGAACTGAGAAGAAGCTTATTCTATTGGTCAGAGAGGGGTGCATGTACAGCTGCATGCAAGAGAGGCTGATGATGCTGTCTGATTGCTATATGGATTGCTCAGGTTTGGGTCCACATAGTATCTGTGTGTAAGTGTCTCAGGCTGTCATGTGCATTCTTATTAGACGGGTGGCGTTTGTAGACAGCCAAACCAGGTCTCTGGTTGCTAAGTTATATCCTGTCTTTTCTTAACCTCAATGCCTCACTTAAGAGACATTTGTTTTAAATAGGGCTCATGTTGAAATTATGGGCAAGAGTATAAGAGGATAAAAACCCTGGTAAAACATTTTAGAAACGTGTTGTTAGCATAAAATAAGAAAAGACTGCCACAGAGCTCCTGTGTTTTGTAACTGTACTGTGGCACATACAGATGCACACAGAAATCTGGAAGGAAGAAAACAACTCCATTGGTGCCAGCTGTTGTCACACATGTTGGAGGGCCCAGCTGCGGCCCCTATTTGTGAGAGCAACCAGCAAAGTTTGACAGTAGAATAAAACATTGAAGAACCCTCTAAGAACAAGTGACTTTCATATTAATAATAAGGCTTAGCAGTATTGTTGTGGTTCAGACAAACTGTATTGGGGTCGTCCTCTTTAAGCATGGACAAATTTATCAAGTCTCCCTTTTAATACCTCCTAAACCACATAAAGAAATTTTACAAAGAATTGAAAATGCTACACCCCCCCACACACAAATGAAAGAGAACAGAAGATAGATAAAGGTGGACCAGAAATGTCAGCCAACTGCTGGAATTGTAAGCCTGGAGAGCAGATAGAGGAGGGATGGCTTCTCTTCCAGGCTATACGGGAACGGAGTGCATGAGAACTCCTTTCACTGCCACTGGTGGTCTCTTCTGGGACCTTTTCTCTAAAGATGCTTGGTAACTTATTCAAAGATTTGAAGTCACGCACACAAATAACAATATAGCAAGGAATCGAATTAAAAAACAAAATGAAAGTACAAGTCAGATACTGCCTGAGAGAACAATGAGCTTGAATGGGATTTATTCAAGAGCACCTGATCACCATCTGAAACTTCTTTTTGTAGGTTCTGGGAGAGAGGAGTTGCTTGCTAGGGATAGCATGTGAGCTGTTTTCTGTTTCCATTGATAGGCTTGGGTTATGTAAGCCTCTATTCATTGCACATATCTTCCCCACGATGCATCTAATTTTAGTCATATGCATACCCATCATGCTTACACATAAAATTGCAAATAAGGGATTTTCCCTAAAATTACTTTGCATTGCTGTGCATGCATCCAAATCCTGCATAGTCTGCATTGGTGAACTGGCCTTAGCTCTGGGATATGCTTCAGAATTTGTTTGGGCACACAAGGGCAATTACTGAAGACTCTTGAGGAACTTCATTGCTTCCTAAGGGGTGTGCTTTCAGCTCTACACAAGTGGAAGCCAGATTGCTAAGTGCATTGTTGAGAGAGGGCTGCCTGTAGCTTAATCTAAGCAGGTTCTAGGTATGCCTGCCTCACTACAGCTGTTTATCATGGGGCTGCTCTGTTTATCCTAGAGCCTGGGCTTGAACATCGAATGGGGAAATATCAGAGGGTGTTAATGAAGAGAGATGTCAAATCTCAGTCCAATTTTCCTTATTCAGGATGATAGACAACAGGTTCCTTTTACCTTTAACTTTGATTTATCTTTGGCATATAGAAATAGAACCAAAGATTAGCCAGAGATGAAGTCTCCCTGCAGATGCAACAGCCAACAGACATGCAGTGCACTCTGCACACTGAGTTCTGGGACCCACTCCTGACTTCACTGACTTTCCTTCTTCAGTACAGGAAAAGAGAGCATTCTTCCACAGAACGAATAGCTTTATGAAAATATACATAATTCCCTATTGAATATCAGTCTCTCATATGATCACCAGCCAATGATCGCTACTCAGTAATAAACTCAGCCCACATTGTAAAATTTCCATTCTGATTTTGTGTCTCAATCATCTGTCTGAATAAGAAACAAAACCCTCTGTGTCCATAAATCTTCCAAGATAAGGAATGAGCAATCAAAAGGAAGACCAAGGTATTCATAAACATAGGAATAAATTGATTTGCAGAAAAAGAACATATCAGGGGTACTGTGGAGACAGACTAAGCTGCTCAAGCAGGAGGGCCAGAGATCTACCCCAGCACCTAAGAAAAACTCTGGCCCATGTCATCATGGGACTGTAAGCACTGTTCTGGGAGGCAGAGAGAGCTGGATCTCCAGATACTACTGATCACCTATTTTTACTATTTCATGAATACCAAGTTCAGAGAGTGACCTTGTCTAAAACAATAAAGTGCATGAGAATGGAAGAAGAATTCACTTCAGCCTTTCCCTATGTTCAATATTTATGTATACATGCCCACAAATACGTACAACACCCACATGAACATGAGTATATAACACACACATCTTTATAAAGATAGGGAAATATATAAGTCTGTGAGATGAAAGCATGGGGCTTTACATGAAAATGAAAGATAACGAGAAAGAAGTCTTAACAGTTTGACAGAAGAGGGTTTTTGTTTGTTTGTTTTGTTTTGTTTTCTGAGACAGAGTTTCTCTGTAGATTTGGGGTCTGTCCTGGAATGAGCTCTTGTAGACCAGGATGGCCTCAAATTCATAGAGATCTGCCTGACTCTGCCTCCCAAATGCAGAGATTAAAGGTATGTGCCACTACCTCCCGGTGGCAGATATTTTTAAGTCTATGAATTTGGAAGATAGAATCTAAAAAATTTCCCAGGGAAGTGAGCAGGAATAAAGGGGGTAGGGGGAAGTATGGAGCATTCAATACAGGAACAAGAGAGGAAATTATAAGTTTTAAACATGATGTCTAATTCCTTAAGGGATTTTCAAAAAGAAAGATCAGATGTGGAAGAAGGTATTAGAAAATATATTATTGAAAATACTTTATGAAATAAAAATGAGAAAAAATGTTTTCTTATGCAGCTCAATGAGTAGAACTGAGGCACATCATGAGTCTAAATTTAAGGATAGATGTTCTCAAGGAAAACTTGGGTGTTTTGGAGATGGTAGAAAAACTTTCTCCACAATTCTAAGTCAAAATAATTTCTAAGCTGCAATTCCAGGATTTGTTAACTTATCAGTCACATGTGATATTGCTGTTTGAGCCTTCCTCAGGACATTTCCTGAGAGGCTCCATTATGGGTATGATACTTACTCAATGTTAACATCTTAAAACAGTAACTATTACCACGGCACACTCTTCTGGAAGTGCCTGGGCTTGGCTTATTTGTAAAATACTAGCTGTGGTCTCCAAAGACGTCAGTCCCTTGTCCTGAACTTTTGGAATCTGAAAGACCCAGCATCTGCTTCTAAGTTACCTCCTGGGCCTGCTCACGGGGGCTTTCAGCTCCCTGCTTTTTTAATAATGTTCATCAGAAATGGCTGCTCTGTCCCATCAGGGAAAGCAGTACAGAGACCTGACAGAAGTGGAGGACAGTTAGTACACTATAGGAGGTAATGACCTACAGACTGAACAGTGGGGCACGGGGATGATCAAACGCTGCAATAGAAGCAACTTGCTGTCATGTGCTTCATTCACTAAAGAGGCACAGAAAGGGCTGGGAGGGATGTCTCAGTGTGTAAAGTACTTGTCACCAACACACACATTGGGAAAAGCTGTGCAAATGCTAGCACTAAGGTAATGGAGACAGGCAGATCTTCGTGGCTCTCACTGATTAGCTAGATTATTTCACAAATTTGCAGCCGAGGAGAGATGTGAATGCCTCTGTCTCTCTCTCCTTCCCATTCCCTCCCTCCCCAACCCTGTGTGTGGGAACACGTGTGCCCACACGTGTGCATACACATGTATGTTTATGTCAGAGGACAATCTCAGGTACTTTTCCTCAGGAGTTGCCCACCTTGATTTTTGATAACCTGTTCTTTTGTTGTTCTGGAATTTGTTGGTTTACCTGTCAGCCAGAGAGATCTGCATGTCTCTGTTGTCTCAGTGCTGAGATTAGCAGTATACACCACAGCATCCAGTGCTTTTATATAGGTTCTGAGGCTTGAACTTAAGTCCTCAAGCTAGTTGAAAATACCTGACTGACTGTGCCATATCCTCAGCTCTCAACCAACTCCTACTTCAGTCATTTTTGTTTTGCTCTAGATATCCTAATCTTGGAATCAAATTATCACTGCAGTGTTTAGTGAGTTTTCTAATCTATAAATGTATACGTTATAAATTCACTTTCTATTCTCACCACAGCAGTCTTTTGGAAATTCAGAAAGGCCACTGTTGTAGGAGGCCGCTTATTTGTTTCCTGGCTCCTCAGATGCAAAATAACCACACAGAAACCATATTATTTGCAATACTGTTTGGCCAATATCTTAAGCATATTTCTGCCTAACTCATATCTTAAATTAACCCATCTCTATTAATATGTGTATTGCCATGAGGCTGTGGCTTACTGGATAAAGTTCCAGTGTCTGTCTCCGGTGAGGCTACATGGCTTCTCACCGACTCTGCCTTCATTCTCCCAGCATTCAGTTTAGCTTTCTCAGCCTAGCTCTACTCTACCCTATCACAGGCCCCAAACATGTTCTTTATTAACCAATGGTATTCACAGCATAAGAAGGCAATCCCACATCAAGGCCTCTCTTTTCCCACAGCTCTCTATTGTCCCTGGTTCCATGTCAAAAATCTCCCACTTCCCAGATTCTTGTTTTCTGATGATATCTGTGCTCTTAGTATTCACACATCCGGTTCGACCGTGTACCTGAATTCCATCCTTCTACATTTTTGTCCTTGAAGGCTTCCTACTCTGTTTCCCTTGAATCTCTGCACATCACTGTTTTTGTTTGAAGCTTTCTTTTTCTGCCTGCCTCTCTTCCTTCCAATAACATGCTTATGAAAACAGATTCGAATGAGAACTATCTTTCCTCCTCCCACAAAGGCTGTGTTGGGCGCCCTCCTGAAGCACTCGCTTAGTAGTCCATTATACAAGTGGACAGACGCTACCATCCCTGTGAAGACATTTATTCCAGAACTCACTGACACTGATATAGCACCTCAGAGAGTTGTGAGTCCATGTAGGAGTAACAGGCCACTGTTAAGGCAACTTTCCTTAAGAAATTTCTAATAGCCTCAATTAACATCAGAATACGTTTATTTTCAAATAAAAGCCTTTTCTTAAAACATGTTCTAGAGTTGTATCTGTGTCAGTGCTTACTATCATCTCATAGTGCACTAAAGCACACCTAAGACTCAAGGAAAGCAGTTCATCTAGTCAACAATCTTGCTTCAAGATCTGGAGTGAAATAAATTAGAGAATAAACTTCCAAAGTTTACAGACAGTAATGAAAATGGATTGCAGCCCTCATTTCTCTGTTAAGCTTAATGAATGTTTATCCTCTCAATGTACATTAAAGATTTAGGGGGTGTAGTGACAGGGGAGCGCAGGCCTGCTTTTCGTCCCGCCCGGCTCCCA
>LOJH01007551.1:0-14450 GCA_001685095.1 Ellobius talpinus
ACCATTCTTGAGGCATTAATCTGCCCATCCAGAGCCCCCCGACACAGCCACTTCTTAAAGGTCCCACCTCCCAAAGTTGGTCTTAATACCTCACGTCTCAACTGAAATTTTAGCGGGTTTATTTTTATTTTTTTAATATATATTTATTTACTATAGATACAGTACTCTGTCTGCATGTGTGCCTGCAGGACAGAAGAGGGCACCAGATCTCATTACAGATGGTCGTGAGCCACCATGTGGTTGCTGGGAATAGAACTTAGGACCTCTGGAAGAGCAGCCTGTGCTCTTAACCACTGAGCCATCTCTCCAGTCCCCTTAGTGGGTTTATTTTTTAACAGCAGGCTGCCTTCAGTATGAATCACTTGAGCCCCTGACAGTGGAGACTCTCGGTCCTTACCTCTCCCGATAGAGGGACATGAATTGTGACTCACGTCAGACACTTGGCAGACACATGGTAGTCTGTCAGGGAGAATTCTGATGACAGGAGCCTCTCACCCTGGGCAGTAGAGCCTCGGAAATGATAGGCTCTCTTGGTTCTGGTGCCTGTAAAGATCAATGCCATGAGGAACCTTTTTACCTTCAGTCTGCAAGGGAGGACAGAGGTCTGGCTGAGGAGCAGTGAGAAGAAGACCAAGTTTCCCATGCAGGAGATTGCTCTCCCCTGGGAGGCTGGCTGCTGAGGTCACTGTAGAGGACCAGAAGCACCTGCCGGAAGGGACCCTGGGAATCCCATCCTCTGTGCGTTCTGTTCAGCACAGGAGGTCACTGTTGTGTCTCAGATGCAGAGTATTGAAAAAACAATCACCCCTTAAATGCCAGATCACATCTGTTCCTACGGAATGACATCTGAGCCAGACAGAAACTGAAATCACCTAAATGGAGGGTCAGTGGAAGAGTCAAGTCCTCTAAGACAGGGCAAACACCCCACTATTTAAGCTATGAATATCCTCCCCCAACCTTTTCCTTCTGTACAGAGCCTAGATTTGAACTCGTGAGCTCATGCGAAAGTCTCTCTTGGTGCTTTGCTCGTTAAAGATTCCCCCAGTGAGAGTGCATGCATCATCCTCCCTCCATCAGACTTTCTTTTTAAAGCTCTGGTTATGACTTCTACTGCCCTTTCTTTCTCCACATTTAGTTCAGATTTCTGCGAGAGGGTTTTAGAAGCACAACTCATCCTTCCGTAGTCCAGCAATTCTGGAGGTCGCTGGGCAGGCTGAGAACCGGCTGCTGTCCTCTGGGGCTCAGCTCTGGTTTAGTGTGCTGGGCTCATAGAAGGGGTGACAGTCTGTTCTTAGGACAGGGGAGGAAGCATGGTTACTCATATATATGTTAACTAGTAAATAGTTTGAGTGTCTTCTTTACTCTTTTTTTGGGGGGGTCTTTTGCTGTTTTTTTTTGAGACAGGGTTCCTCTGTGTAGCCCTGGTTGTCCCGGAACTAGATCAGGTTGGCTTCGAACTCACAAAGATCCATCTGCCTCTGCCTCCTGAGAGCTGGGATTAAAGGTGTCCACCACTGCCACCTGGCCTAGTTTGAGTGTCTTTATGTCATACAAATACTAGACGGGTCCTACAAGTCAAAAGTATGGGCTCCATCACAGACTGGCAAGTAATCTTTTGTTTGAATCAAGGTTTAATTATTTTATAAACCCTATTCTGAAATTATAGCACAAAATTTGCATTTTCTTGTTTTCTACAATCCGTCCCTTCCCCCACCCCTTAAGAAAACCTGGGCTTAGGACTGGAGAGATGGTTCAGCAGTTAAGAGTACTGACTGCTCTTCCAGAGGTCCTGAGTTTAATTCCCAGCAACTACATGGTGGCTCACAACCATCCGTAATGAGATCTGGCGCCCTCTTCTGGCCTACAGCATACATGCAGACAGAACACTAATAAATATCATAATAAATAAATCTTTAAGGTCTGGAAAGATGGCTCAGCCGTCCTGAGTTCAATTCTCAGCACCCACAGGACAGCTCACACCTGTAACTTAAGTTCCAGGGACCCCACCACCCATGGCAAAACACCAATGCACACAAAATAAAGTTAAATAAACAAAACATAAAAAGAAAAGAAACCCTGGACTCATTTCGCCCAAATCAATGCAAAAATTAAAAAATCCAAACACAAAAGTCTAGAACAGTTGTCAGCAAACTGTAAAATGTTCAAATAGTATTTAGGTCTTGTAGGCTCTAGTGTCTCAATCATGCACTTACTGGATTTTGTGTTAAAAATGGACATAGTTATACTCCAACAAATATTTATTTAAAAAAATAGGCAGCTAGTAGAACTGTCCTGAGGTCTGTGCCTAGCAGTCTTTGCTGTTGAATGGCTCCGACACATCGCCAGTAATCGGGACCACACTCCTTCGTAAAGCCATATGCCCCACCTCTTACCCTAACTTAAGACAATTACAATGGCTCTCGTGTTTGTTTCTTAACCATTATATTATATTGAAACTCATATAGCTATAATTCTTTTGTTGTTGTTGTTTGTTGATTTTTGAGACAGGGTTTGTCTGTGAAACCATTCTGGCTGTCCAGGAACTTTGTAGACCAGGCTGGCCTCGAACTCACAGAGATCTGCCAGCCTCTGCCTCCTGAGCGCTGCGACTAAAGGCGTGCACCACAACTGCCTGGCTTATAATTTTAAAAAATGGGTTTTAAGTATAATCAAGACACTGGGTTCAGTCACCAGAACCCAAAAGAATATCCCATGTTCATAGAAGACCTAATTAATGTCATGTTATACCAGCACAAGCACTGTTTATCACAGAAAGTCTCCTGTGTATCTCCCATATTTTTCACAAGTATATGTGTATTATTTTTAAAAATCATATTTTTTACCTACTTTTTTGTGTGTGCAAGTATGTGTGAAGGTCAGAAGATCTCTTTCCACCATGTGGATCCCAGAGATGGAACTCAAGTGTTTGGTGGCAAGTGCTTTAATCCCCTGAACCATCTCACTAGCCCATGTGTTTATTCTTTTACTGCTTAGTTATGCATTCCTAAATGATGAAATACTGTTTTTTTTAAATGGACTCATAATATAAACGGAGTTTTCTTGTTTTGATTTCTAGGTTTGGGCCTGACTTGGGCCATTGTGTACGCCAGGGTTCTCTTTTTATCAGCTAACCTGAAGCCATGTTTCTGTTTGTTTTTCTTTTCTTTTTCTGTTCAGCACTTCTCTGTCAACCCTGTGGGTGGCAAACAGATAATCTAGACTTCTTTGTCATTCTGTGGGATTGCCTGTAAAACACTGTTTTATTTAATTAGTTTCACAGACTCTCTAATCCAGGATCCAGTACTCTGGCGGGCTTGAACCTAGGCCCTCCAACCTCCAACTTGCTAGACAAGAATTCTGCCACTGTGCTACATCCTCAGCATGCACACAGACAGACAGACACACCACCCTTTTCTTTTCAGTCTTTTGAGACAGGGTCTTGCTTGAACTTGCTCTGCAGTACAGGCTAGCCTGGAACTTCCAATTCTCATTCTGTCTCCTGAGTGTTCAGGCTATAGATCTGCACAATCACATCGGGCTCATGGGCCTTTTAGTTTTGTTTACTTTAGGACACAGTTTTGCTAAGTTTCCCAGGGTGGCCTCAAACATTCAGTCTCGCCTCGGCTTCTCTGGTAACTGGGACTTCATGCACACACCACCACACCCAGTGAAAAGCTCTGAATTTTAATTTTGTCTCTTAACTTTGTGTTTTCCTCCATATATTCCTTTGTATTAAAATTGAAAGTTTATCTGAACCAGGGCATCAGCTTGGAGTGTGTGGCATATATTGTTTCCAGGATATCAATGTTTTGTTAATAAATCTTTCCTAGCTAGGTTTTATTAAATTATGGATGCATAGAACTGTACAGTCACTCAGTATTTTTCTGTCTTACTTTGGAAGATTCTGAAAGTGAGGAGAGAAAACTTTAACACCCTTCATGTGTTAAATCTTTATGTAACTCATGTGTAAAAAACTTTAACACACCTTCATGTGGCTATGATGACAGAGGTAAAACAAGCCCAAATTCTGCTCCTAAAATGCTCACATGATTATGTGAACCCAAAGACCCATATCAAGGGTGGCAATGCAGAAAGTGTTATGAGAGAGACCCCCAGAATGCCTTGCTGAAATCAAGTCACAGTGTTAATATCTACCAGTTTAATTTCCTCTTCCAAATTGAAAACAGTTGTTTTTTTGTCCCTATGACTGTTTTCAAAAGAAAAATGGTAAAATAAAGCAGGCCAGTTTCTTTAAAAAAATGAATTTATTTATTCACTTATTTTACATCCTGGCTGCAGCTTCCCCTCTGTCCTCTCCTCCCAGTCCCTCTCCTTCAACCTTCCTTCTGTCCTCCCCCACCCCATTCACTCCTCCATTCATTTCTATCCAGAAAAGGACAGTTCTTCCATGAATATCAACAAAATATGGCATGTCAAATTGAAGTAAGACTCATATATAAGGCTGGGCAAGGCAAGCCGGTATGAGGAGTAGGGTCCCAAAAGCCAGTAAAAGAGTCAGAAACAGCCCCTGCTCCCACTGTTAGGAGTTTCACAAGAGGACCAAGCTACACTACTGTTACATACATGCACAGTGCCTAGGTCAGTCCCATGTAGGTTCCCTGGTTGTCAGTTCAGTCTCTGTGAGCACCTATGAGCCCAGGTTAGTTGATTCTGTGAGTTTTCTTGTGGTGTCCTTGACACCAACCCACCCCACCCCACCCCATACCTCCTGCTCCTACAATTTTTCCCCACACCCCTTCTCCAGGATTCCCTGAACTCCACCTAGTATTGGTCTATGGGTCTGCATCTGTTCCCATCAGTTGCTGGACGCAGCATCTCTGATGACAACCCGGCTAGGCACCAATCTGGTCACAGGAGATGTTAGTTCAGCCTCTGTATATGCTGTTGCTAGGAGTCTCAGCTGGGATCATCAGCAGGCCAGGTTGTAATGGCTGACGTGATGCGATGTGTCTAAGAAAACACAGGCTCCCGCTTTTTAAATCAATGCTTTTATACCACACCACTAAAACTCAATTCCAAAATTTTGCCAGGCATTACAGTCATTTTCACACTTGGTTTTGTGGCTCCCCTTCTCCAGCTGGGCAATCAGGGTGACATCTGTCTTTCTTTACTGTTGCTGTCTACCATTCTGCAGGGTTAGTGTCTGTTTACAGCATGGCTCTCAACCTTCCTATGGCTGTGACCCTGTAACACGGTTCCTCATGTTGTGGTGACTCCAACCATAAAATTATCTCCAATGCTACTGCGTAACTGTAACTTTGCTACTGTTACGAATCATAATGTAAACATCTGCTCTGCAGGATATCTGATGTGTGACCCCTGTGAGTCATTCAACACCCCAAAGTGCTTGTGACCCACAGGTTGAGAACCACTGGTTTACTCCCACTGTGGGAAGATAGTGTTAAATTCTGGGTTTATAGCAGCAGCATGCATGCTGTTAGCAGGCCTGTATGGGATCATCTGGGCAGGAAAAGCCTACTCATGGGTCTTAAATATTGAAGAAGGGCAACTTTTGATAGGCTACTGGGGAGAGGTGTGGCAAGGTGAACTGTGGGACCAGCAGACTGCATTTCCTGGCAGGCACTGCAGGTGTAGACAGATGCTGACTCCTAAGAAAGAGTGCTGAAATGTTCTACCCTTTCCCAAACCAAGTTGCTCCGTGTCAGGGTTTAGCACCCCGAGCCAAGAGGTGATCCCCCCCAAAGTTTTGTTTGCCAAAACTTTTCCTGGTGAGAGGCAACACACACATCTGCTCATCCCAGGTAGGGAGTCCACAACAGACCAAAGTATGGACACCAAAGTCCAACTGTGTGAACCAGTGAGTTTTACTGGGTCACCTACAAGAGTATGGATGAGGGGTCACTTACAGGAGCACAAATGACTTAAGTCAGCTGCATCACCAAGGACCCCAGCATGGGTGACAGCTCACAAAGCTGGGAACCTAGAGCCCACTGCACAGCCTGCAGGCAGCTCAGCAGGTGGGAGAGTCCTTTCCAAGTGACTCTGGTCTAAACCTCTTCCAGGCAGCTGGGTGGTTTCTGCTTCTCTCGGGCAGCTTGGCTTGGCTGAGAGTCTGCTTTGCAGCTTAGCTCTCTTGTCCTGGCAGCTTCTCTTAGACTGAGCCAGTTCTTGTACTATTTACTCGGATAGAGAATATGGTCAGTTTCAGGGTATTCTTGAATATATGGAGTTTCTCTGCAGGGTGGAATGTTTCAATCTCAGAGGAATCTGTTTCAGGACACCAAGGTTCCTAACACAAGCTAGTGTGCATTCNCGCGCGATGCAAGATCTGGTGGTAGGCAGAAATAGTGTCTTGTCTTCCCATTAGGGGATCTAATGCCCTCTCAGGCCTTTGTTTCCACTTCTGTCCTTAGGATCCCAACCAGCTGATCCGTGCCAGTGCCCTCCGAGTCCTCTCTAGCATCCGTGTGCCCATCATAGTGCCCATCATGATGCTAGCCATCAAGGAAGCTGCATCGGACATGTCACCCTACGTTCGGAAAACAGCTGCTCATGCCATCCCCAAACTTTACAGGTCTGCCCCGCCTTTGCCCTTCGTCCTCCAGTGTCCTCAGTTCCTAAGCCCCCAAGCTCACCTTACCGCGATCATGCAGGCTGCTACTCGTCTCAGTAAGACAGTTTAGGGATCCGACAAACACAGGGCGAAGGTGGGGGCTCACGTCTCTTGATGAGCGGGCCCGTGTGCCCGAGGAGAACCTGGCTGGGGACGCTGTTGGGAAGCATTGGGGACTGGAAGGGACATCTTCCCCGCCATTGTTTCTCCCTCAGTTTGGACTCTGATCAGAAGGACCAGCTGATAGAAGTCATTGAGAAGCTTCTGGCAGACAAGACCACGGTGAGTGCATTATGGGAAGACCGGACAGAAGCTGGTTCTAGTTGCTCTGTTTTTCCCACTCACAACCTCTTACCTTGCTTCCCCAGCTGGTGGCGGGCAGTGTAGTGATGGCCTTTGAGGAGGTCTGTCCGGAGCGTATTGACCTGATTCACAAAAACTACCGGAAGCTCTGCAACCTACTCATTGACGTGGAGGAGTGGGGCCAAGTCGTGATCATCAGCATGCTCACGCGCTATGCGCGCACACAGTTCTTGAGCCCCACGCAGAACGTGAGTTCTAGGCGGAGGGGAGGGAAGTCACCCCGGGAAGGCGCCCACAGACCCAGCCTTGTCCCTTGCAGGAGTCCTTGCTAGAGGAGAACCCCGAGAAGGCCTTCTACGGCTCCGAGGAGGACGAGGCCAAAGGTCCGGGTTCGGAGGAGGCAGCCACGGCTGCGCTGCCGGCTCGCAAGCCATATGTTATGGATCCGGATCACCGGCTGCTGCTGCGCAACACGAAGCCGCTGCTGCAGAGTCGCAGCGCCGCTGTGGTCATGGCCGTTGCGCAGCTTTACTTCCACCTGGCGCCCAAGGCGGAGGTGGGCGTCATCGCCAAGGCGCTGGTACGCCTGCTGCGCAGCCACAGGTGCGGGAAGCCCCGCCCCTCCGCTGCCTGAGCCCACGCTTATTCCCGCCCCCCCCAGTTCCTTTCCCCAACTTCTTTGGCCAACCTATCTTCCCCGACCCACCGCCCCTTCTCCCAACTGAGGGGTTCCGAACCCTATGACCCATCCTCTCCACAGCGAGGTGCAGTACGTAGTGCTCCAGAATGTGGCCACCATGTCCATCAAGCGCCGGGTGAGCGTTCAAGACCCGCTCGGGATCCTGTGGGCTCTGTGGGAGCTGTTGGGACAGAGGATGGGAGCATAGAGGATAGAGGACAAGGGAATTGGGGTGGGATGAAGAGAGTTGTAGATAAATATAGGGGGATTAACCCTGTGTGCAGGGTATAGGTTTTCGAGACCCCAAACACAAACCAGGAGCAGGATTTAGACCCTGAAGGGGCGATGGGGAGGCAGGTGCCCAGTGGGAAAAAGTAAATCAGAGTTAAGGTGGACTGAGGACGTGGGGGCAAGGATGAGCATTTTGAGGTTTTAAGGGACATGGGGCCTGTGCTGGGAGGGGCAGGAGTGTCTGGAAGAAGCAAATCTAGGGCCGTGGTGGAGATTTCCAGGAATGCTCTCTTTCGTCAGGGTATGTTTGAGCCCTACCTGAAGAGCTTCTACATTAGATCCACGGACCCCACCCAGATCAAGATCCTGAAGGTGAGTGCTGGACATTGTGCATGGCCCCGGATTCCTGCTCGCCTGGTTGAATGCCAGCTGGGCCAAGTAATGCTGGCCACGCTGGTGCCTGCTTCTTTCTGGGGCTGAGCACATCTCCAGGCTGCAGGTGCTTGCTTAGGTGGTGGGAAACTGCCCCCAGGACTGCCTCTGGCTTGGGTCACGGGACAAAACTTCTTCTGGGGAGACGCAGCACACAGGCCTGCTCATCCTAGAGAGAGACCCCACGACAAATCAAGGTACAGATGCCATCAAAGTCCACCTGGGTGAACCAGTGTGTTTTACTGGGGTCACCTACAAGAGTATGGGTGAGGGATCACTTGCAGGAGCACAAATGGCTCAAGGCAGCTGCATCACCAAGGTCCACCCCAGCATGGGTGACATCTCACAAAGCTGGGAACATGAAGCACAATGCGCAGACCACAAGCAGCTCAACAAGTTGGAGAGAGTCCTTTCCAAATGACTCACTCTGGTCTAAACCTCTTCCAGACAGCTGGGTGGTCTGCTTCTCCCGGGCAGCTTGGCTTGACTGAGAGTCTATTTTGCAGCTTAGCTCTCTGGTCCTGACAGCTCTCTTAGACAGAGAGGGACTCTCAGCGTGTATGTTTACTCTGCTAGGGAGGGGCCTAGTGAATCCCATCCATTTCAGGATCTTCTTGAAGATGTTGTGAGTTGTTTACCTTCCTGCTTCAGGAGCTTCCTGCAGGATGAAATGTTTCAATCCTGTTTCACCACTGTTTCATGTATACCAGACACTTCCCAGGATGACTCTATTTTCATAATCACCCCCAAAGCTTCCATTTTATATTTAAAAAAAACACTGTAGGCTCTAGGCAGTGGTGTTGCTCCTGTGCAGTCACCCAGGTCTGCTGCTGGAAGGGCCGGGCTTTCTTTCCCCTTCTTGGTTTCCTGTCTTTCACACACCAGCCCCTTCCGACTTTCCGGCACACATGCACCAACAGGGATAGTGTTGGCAGCTGTATTTCCATCCCACTCCCATCCTATTATGTCAATCAAACAGTGGCTAACTTTCCTATCTCTGTTCCTAGATCTAGGGACTCAAGGGATCTCAAGGGGAGGGTACTTGCCTAGTATGCACAAGACCCTGGGTTTGATCCCCAGCGCCCCATAAACAGGGTGAGGTAGCACTTATCTGTAATCCTAGTGGTAGAAGCATCAAGAGTTAAAGATCATTCTTGGCCACGTATCGAGGTCAAGGCCAACTTAGGCTGCTTGAGATGCTGTCTCAAAACAAAACGACAAACAGGTATAGATCCAGGGGTTCAAGGTGAAGCAAATGAGTCAGAGACCCTGCTTTTGTTGAGCTTATAGTCTTGTAGAGGGAGGAGGCATTAAGCAGCTAATCACACGACTGTCGTAAAAAGACATCAATGAAATATGTCAAGAGAGAAGAGTGTGGAGAGATATAAATAGGAGGCGTTAGGGCTGGAGAGGTGTTTCAGCTGTTAAGAGCACTCGCTGGCTGCTCTTCCAGAGGACCAGGGTTCCATTCCAAGCACCCACAAGGAGGGCTCATGTCCACTTGTACAACTCTAATTTCAAGGAATCCAGTGCCCTCTTCTGGCCTCTGCAGGTATTGCATGAACAAGGTACATAGATGAAACAGCATTCGCAGAAAATAAATTTTTAAAAAATATTCAAAATTAGAGTAGTGCCACCATCCTTTGAATCAAGGAAGCTTTCCTTGATAAGGTGGAGTCTGAACCGAGACCTGGTATATGAAGGTGAATTCCCTAAGTCAATGCAGGGACAGAAAATGGGAAGACCTGCTCCATGCACATGGTTTGCCAAGACTCCGAGACAGGAAGCAGGAAGAGTGGCCAGGTCTTTCAGAGACTGGCAAGTCATCCCTGCTTTATATCCTTAAAGGAATGGCTATCTATGAGGAAGGAGGTGACATGGCCCTACTTCATCTCTTCTTTGTCGGGGACTTTATTGAGGAGGCACATTGATCCTCTTGTGGATTTCCACAGCACTAAGCATGTGCAGAACTGTCCTGAGTATTGCTTTCTAGTCTATGAAGTCTGTACAATAAAAGCCCAGAAAACCTGCTGGCTACACTGGCCAATTTCTGCCTTTCTGCCTCCCCCTGCAGCTGGAAGTGCTGACCAACCTGGCCAATGAGACCAACATCCCCACTGTTCTACGGGAATTCCAGGTACAAGGTATAGGTTAGCCGTGGGCTCACCTATAGCCAGCAGCCCCAGGCAAGGTGCCCAGTAGATCCTTATTACTCAGTGAGAATTGGCCTGATGGGTCTCATCTTCAGCAAGAGCCCAAAGCTGCAGAAACTGTGGCATTAGGTCCCCCTTCCAGTGCCTTCTGTTGGCTTAGGGCTGAGCACTCCCCCGATGTGGTTTGGAGGTGCCATAGTCCTCCAAGACTTAATCTCTGGCATGATGAGTTATAAAATGAGGGGTCACAGTCTTAGTCCACTGGAAGATCATCCTTGAGCTCTTCACTGTGGGGTCACTACTTACTAGATGTTACTGTGTCCTGATATCCCACAGACCTACATCCGCAGCATGGACAAAGACTTTGTGGCAGCCACCATCCAGGCCATTGGACGATGTGCGACGAACATAGGCCGTGTCCGCGACACCTGCCTCAATGGCTTGGTACAGCTTCTGTCCAACCGCGATGGTCAGTGTTTGCCTGGAGAAGTGCTCAGCCTTGGCGGTGTATGTGTGTGCTTGAATGTCTGACCCCGCTGGCCAGTGGGTATTCCCTTGTGTGTCTTGGTACAACGTCCATCTGCTTCAGTTCGTGTCCAGGTATTGCTGTAACTGGAGGGTTCCTTGAGATGTACAGGGGCCTGAGGAAGAGGATGGCCAAGGGCAGTGCAGGTGTGCCTGTCCACCTTGGTGTGGCCATTCAACCGTTCTGGGGCTCACATTCTAATTCTTATTCCCTAGAGCTTGTGGTTGCAGAGTCCGTGGTGGTCATTAAGAAGCTGCTGCAGATGCAGCCAGCGCAGCACGGGGAAATCATCAAACACTTGGCAAAGCTCACAGACAACATCCAGGTGAGGGAGCAATTCCACATTCTCAGCCTGCCCCAACGTGGTCCCTGTGGTTTCTTTTTAAAGAGTTATTTTGCTTTAAAGTGTGTGTGTGTGTGTGTGTGTGTGTGTGTGTGTGTGTGTATGTGTGTGAATGTGAGTGCCAGTGCCTGCAGAGGCCAGAGGCTTCAGATTCCTGGAGCTAGAGTTACAGGCAACTGTGCACTGCCCAGTGTGGGTGCTGGGAACTGAACTTGTGTCGTCTGCAAGATCGCCAAGTGCTCTTCACTTGGGAGCCATCTTTCTAGCCCTGTCGATGACTTTAAGACCCTATAACCAAATGCTTTAGCTTCGTCCAAATCAACTTCCAAATGGACACTGGAAGTTCTTCAGGTAGGAGAGTGATTGGACTGTATGACCTTGTCTAAGAGTATCCTTACGGGGCTCCCTCACAGAACTCTTCAGCCTTTCCCACTGCTCTTTATTTCCCACCAAAGCTCTCACCGAGGATGGCTGATTGATTAAACCGTTTGTTTTTCTGTTGCACTGAAGCGTTTAAATAGCCCTAATTACTGGAGATTCAGAAATACGGACATGGCAGTACAGGAATAACTCTCTAAAACCATGGTTGACTTTAGGGCTTGGCAGCTTTACCTGTGATAATGAAACCATATGGAATGGGGTGCTGTTTATGAAAGGCCCCACTTACATTTATTCCCCCCTCTACCCTCATTCTTGGACACCTAGAAGACAGTAGGTCAGCACAGATGACAGCCATACCCTTCACAGTTCCTCCCAGCCGCACTACCCTGTTTCCTCTCGTCCTAATGCCTGTCCATACCCACAGGTGCCCATGGCACGAGCCAGCATCCTCTGGCTCATTGGAGAGTACTGTGAGCATGTGCCCAAGATTGCACCTGATGTCCTGAGAAAAATGGCCAAGTCGTTCACAGCAGAGGAGGACATCGTGAAGCTGCAGGTTATCAACCTGGCAGCCAAGCTTTACCTGACCAACTCAAAGCAGGTAAGGAGGGAGAGACATCCCCATTAGCTCTCTCTGGACCCCCAAGAGCTGTCCCAGGAAGCATTCCTTTGACTCTCTCCTGCAGGCCTGGACTCTGTTCTGAAAAGACATATTAGGACAGGTGATTAGTCTTGCAGGTAACCAGTGCCTCCTCAGTGTCTATAGCTATTCCTGAGGCAAGTGGAGTCACCACTGAAGAGAATCTCTTGGGAGGCTTTGCGTGTTCATGTCTTGATGTTAAAGAGTCCTTATCTGTCACCTTTGGAACATGGGCTGTGAAGTGCTTATGCTGATTGAGCTAAGGGAGGGGCTGGCCATGATGGACGTTGATGGGAGAACATGTATTCTAGGGGACATGGGTTGTGACCTCTTCCCAAAGGTTGGTGATGTCTGGCCTGTCTGTGCCAGGGTTAAGGTTAAGATTGTGTTCCAGCCTGGGCAGTGTTGGCAAACAGACTCTTTCGAAAGGTAAAAGATTATGAGAGGTACTATAGGTCAAGGATGTGGTTCAAGGAAGCTGGAATATTAGGGTGCTTAGAGCCTTTGGTTATCCAGTACTCCCTGAGATGCTTATTCTAAGGATAAGTCAGAGTGTGCCAGAACTTTTCAAGGAGCCAGAGATTGCAAACAAGAGGGAAGTTCAGCAACGTTGGCATCCTTAAACTGCTGCCCACAGGCTGACCCTGACCTGTGGCTTATTTTTACAGACATTCAAATTGGAGCACATTCATTTACATACTACATATGGATGCGTTTGTGCTACCGTGGTAGAGCTGACTACTTTGAAGCAGTACGCATGGTCTATAAAACCTAAAACTATCTGACCCTTTCCAGAAAATGCTTGCAGATCCTTGAAGCAAAATATCTGGATGAATGGATCAGCTCTACAGTAAAGTTTTAGCCCGAGATGGCAGTGTGCCCTCAAAGTGGCTCTTTTGCTATGCTATGGCGGACTTAGGATCACAGCACGCGGCATCTTTACTGATGGCTTTGATTCATAATGCTTGGCCTGAGTCCAGGGACTCGAGTTGGGATAGGCTGGGCCACCAAGTGCCAGGACTCTGGGAATGAGTCAGATGGGAGGGCCGTAGCTACATGTAGAGGCAGCAAGTACTGGGTCTTGTGTATCAGTGTTGTGGGGAATCAACCCTGAGAGAGCGAGCAGCATGGGGAAGCAATTGTGTGGGTGCTGTCTTATTTGGAAGGGAGGAAGGAGCAGGCTGGGGGAGCTCTTGGAGAAATGAAGCGGGACTGGGGGTGTCACTCAGTGATAGAGCACGTGCATAGCACGCACAAAGCTCTGGTCCTCTGGGTTCAGTTCCCAGCACCCGAAGGAAGCAAACCAAGCAAAGGGG
Organism: Ellobius talpinus; assembly: GCA_001685095.1. Taxonomy (NCBI): domain Eukaryota; kingdom Metazoa; phylum Chordata; class Mammalia; order Rodentia; family Cricetidae; genus Ellobius; species Ellobius talpinus. Next base: position 13,600 of record LOJH01007551.1, read on the forward strand.
CATAATCAGCGCTCACATAGTGGGGAGTGTGGCATGCCCAGAATTCAGCCAGGGTCCTGAGGTCACCATGTTTTTAGAACCTTGGGCCTGTTCACATGGCAGTTGTCACTGTCGTGGGTGGCAACAGTTGATGACTTTTCCTCTTCCTCCTCCTTCTTTTTTTTTGTTGTTTTTCAAGACAGAGTCTCTGTGTAACGGTTCTGGCTGTCCTGGAACTCATTTTGTAGACCAGGCTGGTTTCATAATCATAGAGATCCTCCTGCCTCTGTGTCCCAAGTGTAGCCGCCACTCCGGTGTGAGCCACAGTTGACTTCCTTACTGGTTTCTTTGAGTCACAGTGGGTAGTGTTACCCCCAGGGACTCAAGCAAGAGAGGCAGGACCACTAAGTGTTGGGACTCTGAGTAGTCATCACTGCTAACTATATGGGCGTTCATTCATTCATGCACCCTATTTTCTAGATGGTCCCTGAGCCTTAGATGCGGGCATGGTGATACCATATTTTAATCCTGTAAGCTTTCCGTAGCTTCGTAATAAATTACTATCCACTTAGTGGCTTAAGATAATGCCAATATTTTCTTTTAGTTTTTAATGGGTCAAGAACCTGCTATGACTCAGTTAGGTCTTATGCAAGACTGTCCTAGAAGTGTAGGCCAAGGCTGGGTTTCCACCTGGAGACGATACTGAATACAGGTTCATGTCCCGGCTCACACAATGTCAGGGGCACATCCCAGCTCACACGATGTCAGGGTCACGTCCCAGCTCACACGATGTCAGGGTCACGTCCCGGCTCACACAATGTCAGGGTCACGTCCCGGCTCACACAATGTCAGGGTCACGTCCCGGCTCACAC
>LOJH01007551.1:15281-30849 GCA_001685095.1 Ellobius talpinus
TATGTATGTATGTATGTATGTATGTATGTATGTATGTATCTTACAGGCACATAAAATGTGTGTGTTTATGCCTTGTGTGTGTGCGTGTATATTTGTATGCACTCCATATACATGCAGGAGTTCATGGAAGTCAGATTAGGGCATCACAACCTTTGGAACTTGACTTAGAAATGATTGTGAGCTAACATGTAGGTGATGGGAATTGAACCCAGGTCCTCTGGAAATGCAGCCAATGCTCTTAACCTCCACGTCATTTCTCCAACCACAACAGCCTACAATTTTAGTACATTGTGGCTAGGTGAATGGGGCTCTGGGGTAGAGCTTGAACGTGATGTGAAGAATGGCTCTTTAAAGTGAGCAAAGGTGATGGGTTATTACAGACAGGTGATCTCGCAGTGCGGCAGTGCATGGGTTATTACAGACAGGCGATCTCGCAGTGCGGCAGTGCATGGGTTATTACAGACAATCTCGCAGTGCAGTGGTGCATGGACCAGCCTCTTAACTTGGATTATTACAGTCTTGCAGTGTGGCAGTGCATGGGTTATTATAGACAATCTCGCTGTGCAGCAGTGCATGGATCAGCCTCTTATCTTGATTGTTGACATGGGATTAGGCCTGTGGACAGATGGACCCAGCCCTTCAGTGTTCTTTCTAGAATGAGACACGGGAAGGAGATAGTCTGTTATTGGCCTCCTGTGAAGCCTATGGAAGAAGATGCTGTACTAAACTAGAGGGGAGGGGACGGATGTGCCGCGTATCCTAATAGCGTGTTGACAAGGGTGTCTACCAATTTGGACTGGTCAGATGGTCGGTGGCGTCCCATGTGCGAGTTTCTAAGTCTGTGTATTAGGAGAATCTGGGGCTGGGATTGGGGACGGTGCTGTACTAGAGGGACTGAGCTAAATGTGAGGCATCAGAGCCCATGGAGGGCCCAGTGTAGGTAAGAGTGGGGACACAGGGGTCCCTAAAGTGATATGGGGTAGTTGTACCACAACCACAGCCCTGATTATGGGCCAGCACCTGGAAATCTCTGCCCCTCTCGGACGTCTGCTTGGTGGCCAGCAGGGTTAGCAAAACTAGTCCTGTCTAAGGCTGGATGTGGTGTTGTGTCATCACAAATCTTCCGAATCCCAGAATCATTCTTAGGTTCTGTCTTGCTCTTGCCTGCTATGTATGCCTGTACGTACGCTAGTGTTCGCCATTTGGTGGCTGTGATCTTGGTGATAGGGAAGAGACTCATAGAGATCTGGGTCAAAGGTATAGGCAGTGACAGGGAGGGGACCTCTGATGCAGACCCCGGTACAGTACCTATGGGCTCCTCAACCTCGAAGAAGCCATTTCCTGATTCTGCTTCTCTGAAGTGAGGCAATCGTACCTACCATGTAGATGGATCGTAGAGATGGCAGAGAACGGGGAACAGCTGGCACCGTACTTAGCTCCAGAAAGTCCTTCATAAGTGATGGCAGCCCCCACTGTCATCACGTGAAGGCAGCTTAGACTAGGCCAAGATTGGGACAGTATCTGAGACTTCTGGTCCTCAGATACAGCTACAGACTGTGAACTCCACATGACCTTGCAAACCTCAGAGGCAGAGCCATTTTTATCTTGTTAGAATCGTCTAGGGGACAGACTGGGATCTCTGAGACTCCCTAGGCTGTTCAGAATTTACTCTGTGTGTTGATAGTTCCTGTGGAAGAACCCCTGTTTACCTCGCTCCTTATTGTCTTGATTCTTTGAAGTGGGGGTGGAGCCTGGAAACCACAAGGTGTAGCATAGTTAGCCCTCCGCTAACCCTGTTGTGCCAGAGGAAAGAGGCTGGCTGGCCTGGATCACTAGGGACTAGAAATTAGAAGAATAGAATCTGGGACCAAGAGGGAGGAGAGAGCAACTTCATTTGCTGGTCCAAGGTAGTTGTGACAGTTGAGAGCATAAGTCAGACCAGAAAGCCTAAATGTAGAGCTGAGAACCAGGGCAGGCCGGGAGGAAAGTTGGGTGATGTACATAGGAGAGAGACTCTCTCCCTGGATGTGTTGACTGAACAAAGCTGTCTCCAAGTCTCCTGGGTCCCCACCCTCTGTTGACTGCTGAGCCACCTTCTCTTCTCTCCTCAGACAAAGCTCCTGACGCAGTATGTACTGAGTCTGGCCAAGTACGACCAGAACTATGATATCCGAGATCGAGCCCGCTTCACCCGGCAGCTCATCGTTCCTTCTGAGCAGGGTGGTGCCCTCAGCCGCCATGCCAAGAAACTCTTCCTGGCCCCTAAGCCAGCCCCTGTCTTGGAGTCATCCTTCAAAGGTGGGAGCAGGAGCCAGGGTAACCTCCTGGAAGAGAGGGCAGGAAGTGGCTGGGCCCAGGACCCAGGGTCCAGGCTTTCTCCCAAGGCCACCAAAGGCTGGGCATCACACTCCTGTGTGCAAAACTGATCTGCTATTCTCCCCAAAGGCTCCACTACAGCCGTAACCATTTCTGCCTCACCTGAATGTCTGTTCTCTCTGTTACATGGGACTTTTGTTTTCTCTCCCTTTCTTAGGCTCCTCTTTCACCTCCCTTCTGAGCAGGCTTTGGGCTTGGGATTCTATACTAGGATGTTAAATGCCAAGGACCCAGGAAGGCAGGTAGAACATGCAAAGGAGAGGCCATATTATAACAATCCCGAGGATGCCATTGCCAACACAAGTGCAATCACTCGAGGTTAACCCAAGCCCTGGCTCTCAGCCTCTGTGACCTGGGAGGGGAGGGGTTACTTCAGCTACTCATTAGCCCTAGGAACCCAAGCCAGGGACTAGCCAGGAAAGATGCTTCCTGCGCAGAGCCTGGTTTTCCTGGTACTTCTGCATTTGTTCCTCCCCCTGAGTCTCAGGGGTTGATGTAGGAGAGTGATGGGAATCTCCCAGGATGCTGGACAGCCCTGAAACCATCCTCATTCATGTCTTTGTGTTGCTGTCCTACACCATCTGTCCGCTGTGACCCTAACTCTCCTCACACTCCATTCTGACTGCTTGTCCCTCCCCATGAACACAGAGGCCCACCAGATCTGTCTCCTCTCCCTTGGCTAGCCTGGCCGGCCTCCTCTTCACCTCGACACCTCCCATGTTAGACTTTTTTCTAAGCCTGGCTGTGCCCAGGAGGGGGAGCCACATTCACACTTTGGCTTCCCCATTGATACCTGAGCAGCCAGACCAGCAGCATCTCTGACCCTGGAGCCTTCTCCCTTAACACCTTGTCCACATTCTCTTTAGTCTCTGTCCTGGACTGACTAGAAAGCTTTTTCTCCCAGCATGTAGGCCTGTGTGTAGTCAGGTACAGGAGTCACCAGGGGGTGGAGTCATCCATTTCTTTGCCCAGGTTGGGAATCCCCATTAGAATCAGCACCCAGTCCCACCCAGGAATCACGTAGCCCCATATCAAGCACTGTGCACCACCACGACTGGCCTCATTGTAAACCTGTCTTCAGATCGTGACCATTTCCAGCTGGGCTCTCTGTCCCACCTGCTCAATGCAAAGGCTACAGGCTACCAAGAGCTCCCAGACTGGCCAGAGGAAGCCCCAGACCCATCCGTGCGCAATGTAGAGGTCAGCAGCTTTGGAACGTGTGTGCATGCGTGCATGAGTGTGTGAATGTGCGCGCATTCGTGTGTGCTGGGTAAGGGACAGCAGCAGGGAGCCCTGGCAGTGCCATCCCAGCTCCCCATGCCCTCCCCACACACAGGAAGAAGATCTTTCCCTTATTGAGACCCACGTGGGCCTGTTGGGCGAATACACTGAGGTCCCCTCTGTGTGCCGTGTACCCTCCTCCTCCTCTCTCCCTGTGTGCTGTGCCCTAGGCCTTTTCTCCTTGACTGGGTGCCGTCATGGCTGTGAATCATTTACTCCTCTCCCTATGGACTGTGCATCTCCATTTTCTCTTTTGGGGTCAGGCCCGAGTAGGGAACCAAGAAGAGCTGTGAGGGGCATGAAGGGCATGAGTTTTCCTTCCCCCTCCTCCAACCCTGAGAAAACGGCCCCTTCTCATGACATCTTCAGGTACCCGAATGGACCAAGTGCTCAAATCGGGAGAAGAGGAAGGAAAAAGAAAAGCCGTTTTACTCTGACTCCGAGGGGGAGTCTGGCCCCACCGAGTCTGCAGACAGTGGTGAGCAGTGGGGTAGAGCTTCCCGACATTCAGAACAGACTGTGATGTCTTATCCATGTTCACACCTGTGCGGTGGAGCATGCTCTGCCTGTGTGTAGACCATGGTCGTGCGCTTGCTTATGAGCCACAGCCTGTGTGAACCCAAGTGTCCATTCTCAGATGTGTGTGCTGTGCAAATGACATGTGTAGGTCCTTTCATGTTTTTGAAGCCTCAGTTGGCATCTAGGGTTGGGATGGGTCAGATGGAGTTGAAGTTTCAGTTCTGAGCCTGGAGCTGGGAACCCAAACAACTCCCGTGGACCCAGAAAGGCCTCTGCATACAGTGGGGAGGGCCTTCGTTGTTGGTGGCGGGGGCTTCACTTGCAGCAGAGACCTGACACATTTCCTCCGTAGAGCCGGAATCTGAGAGTGAGCCTGAGAGTAAGAGCAGCAGCGAGAGCGGCTCTGGGGAGTCCAGCAGTGACTCAGACAATGACGAGGAGGATGAAGAGAAAGGAGGGGGCAGCGAGAGGTAAGCAGAGGAGGCTTGGGGAGCTACTCTGGAAAAGAAACCTCCGGGTCTTGAGGCAGCCCTGAGCTTCCCACGAGATGCTGGGGGCCTTCACACCCACTGCTCTGTGTCTGGTGGCTCTGCCTGACTGCCAAGGTCTGGGAGGTCTTAAAGACCTCCTGGGAGTGGCAGAGATGTAACCAGGAGCTTGGAGTCCAAGATGGCACCAGCTAGCTTTTATGGGGCCACGTACAAGAAGTAGATACAGGCTTGGCTGGCCCAGGGTTCCCACACTCCTCCTTTTCAACAGAAGTCATGAAAAGTCTCCCTGTTCTGGGAGACAAGGAGGGGGTCCAGGCTGAACCTTAGCCTTACCATTTCTGCTCCCCTTTAGTGAACAGAGTGATGAAGAAGGTGAGAAGAAGAAGACAAAGAAGAAGAAGATGCCAGAGGGGCACAGGGAGGGCTCATCAGAGGAGGAGGGCAGCGAGTCCAGCAGCAGCTCCTCAGAGTCCGAGGCAACGTCAGAGTCTGAGGAGGAGGAGGCTGAACCTGCCTCCTGGAGGAAGAAAACAGTAAGAGCGTGCTTTCTACCCCCTGGGCCAGACGTCTTCCCACCATTCAGAACAGACTGTGATGTCTCTCACCATGCCAGAGAAGGCTAGGGTGCGCCTCTTCCTCATAGCTCCACCCCCTTTTTCTCTTTCAGCCTCCCAGCAGCAAGAGTGCCCCTGTAGCCAAGGAGATCTCCCTGCTTGACCTAGAGGACTGTGAGTTTAAATGGTAGAAGGCATGGGTGAAGGAAGCCCAGTGTGACTTAAGAGGCATCCTGGAGTCTGGGGTGTCCTGGGTCATTCTGGTTTTTAGGCTACTGTGTCTCTCGCTGTCCACGGTGCTGAATTTTGCTTCTTGAGCTCTGGGCTCCTTTCAACCCAAGATAACCCTAATTTCCTCTTCCTCATTAGCCAGCTTTCTTTCTCCCCCTCCCCTCCCAGTTACCCCTCCTCGTGTCCAACCTGTGTCTCCTCCCATGGCTGTATCTACCAGTCTGGCTGCTGACCTGGAGGGCCTGACACTTACAGACTCTGCTCTGGTGCCTTCGGTGAGCTGGAGAAGGACTTAGCTTTATGCTGCATCCGTGGTCTGGGCCTGTGTGCTAGGAGTTGGGAGTGATGGCTGGGATACCCTGGTTGGTACTGGCTATTCTTTGCCTTATTTCTGCACTCCCCTCTCCTCCCCCTCCAGCTGCTGAGTCCAGTGTCCAGCATTAGGAGGCAGGAGCTGCTGCACCGGGTAGCCGGAGAGGGGCTGGCCGTGGACTATGCCTTCAGTCGCCAGCCTTTCTCTGGGGACCCCCACATGGTGTCCATACACATCTACTTCTCCAACAACTCTGAGACTCCCATCAAGGGGCTGTACGTGGGCACTCCCAAGCTGCCGGCTGGCATCAGCATCCAAGAATTCCCTGAAATTGGTACAGAGGGCCTTGGGAGGGTAGAGGAAGAGGCCCCTAGCAGATTCAGTCTTTCTGTAGTTGATACTATTTTAGGGTCAAGCCAGGTGCCCTGCTATGGGGAAACATAGGTGGAATTGAATATGACTTACACCATGGTAGACAAGATGAATAAGAAATAAGCAAGTTCATATTAGGGTCCGAGGTGACTAAGCAGCTTTGAGAGTGGGTGAGGGAAAGGTACTTAGGCTTCAAGGGGAAGCCAAGGACAGTCCCCAGAGGCCCAGAAATCCGGGAATCCAGAGGGCTAGTCTGCTGATAGATAAGAGAGACTGAAGCCTTACTGGGTTCCAGGACAATCATGGCCTTCCTGTCCCCTCATTGCTTTCCTAACATCACTCAGAATCCCTGGCACCTGGAGAATCCACCACTGCTGTGATGGGCATTAACTTCTGTGACTCAACCCAGGCAGCCAACTTCCAGCTGTGGTATGTCCCCAACTCATGTGGTAGTGAGAGAAGGGGATGGGCAAGGTCTGAGAGAACCAGAGCTGGAGCAGGTGGTTGGTGGGCTACTCTAAGTTCTGTGGGTCTGGCCGCCATTCCCAGCCCTAGATCTCACCACACTCTTCTGCCGCTATGCTCTGCCTCAAGGTAATGGGAATGAGGGAAGTGGTTGCTGGCTTCATTTCTGCTCCTGTCTCCTTTTGCTTTTCTTAGCACCCAAACCCGACAGTTCTATGTCTCCATTCAGCCGCCTGTTGGGGAGCTGATGGCCCCCGTGTTCATGAGTGAGAATGAGTTCAAGAAGGAGCAGGGTGAGTACTCCCTGTGGTGGATTGTACAGAAATGTGGGAGGAGCCTCTGCCCCTTAGACAGAGAAGGCCCTGTAGCTTCTGCTTCTCTCAAAAGTCTTCACCAAGACTGAGGCATGTGTGAGGCTTGGGAAAGTTTGCACACAGCCTGGGCCCGCATTCCAGTTGGGGATATAGTGCATGCAGAGGCATGGTGGAAAGTGTTGGGAATAATTCTGTTTAGGACACGGGAATCCTATTAGAGGGGAGCACTAAGAACAAAACTGGAGTTGGTATTGTTTGTCCTAGTTCCAAGGAGCCATGAATGCTATGCTAAAGGCTTTTGGTCTAGGATTCCAGAGTGAAAAGGGCTCCCAGAAGTTACTGCAGGAAGGAGGGGGGAGCTTTCTAGCAGTGGCAAGTCAGGGAAGCAGGAGAAAGGCTTCATCCTCTGCTCCAGAAAGAACAGCCTGGTAACACTCACAGCTAAAAGCGGAGAAGCCTACTGTGGGAAAAGGTAGCCCTCCATCAGGGGAGGAGATAAGGGCTTCACACAGCTCTGGCCTCAATTTCCTGGGGTGAAGGGCAAATACTATGGTTAGTGATAAGGTCATTGTGATAGACCTGATGAGAGATGTCAAGGCAGGATCAGAGCCACGGCAGAAGACATGAAAGGGCTGGGATGGGAGAGAGATTGGGAAGGGGCAAGCTACAGACGGTAGCCTTGAGATGGAGAGGAGGTGGACCATCGTCTGACTCTAGAATCCCTGGCTCGATATGGAGATGAGCAGGTGGTGAGCCTTTACTGTGATGGATCAGGTTTTGAGAGTCATGTGGTCTCTCTTGTAATAACGTAGCTCTGCTGCTGTCACATGAAACAGTCACTCAGATGAATGGGTATGGCTATGTTCTCAAGAACATTTTATTTAGATCTTTGGGAAACTTTAATTTTATTTAATTTTCAAGTTTCAAGAAATGCTCATCTCTTGAATTTTTACTCAGTGCTTAAAAAAAAGCAACACAACTCCAGAACCGCAAGCCATTTGGGTAGTGGACTGCATTTGGGTAGTGGACTGCATTTGGGTAGTGGACTGCATTTGGGTAGTGGACTGCATTTGGCTTATAGCCTAAAGACTTGTCAAACCCCTGCTCTAGAAGAAAGAACAAGGCAGGCAAGAGAGCAGCCTGGCTGGTTTGGGGGCCAGGCCATCTTGAAGAGCATTTGGGGAGGTGTTAGGATGTGATTGAATATATAGATCTGTGCTTAGCAAACACCTGCAGACTGCAGTCACAAGCACAGAGGTGGGAATGGAAGCTGTGAGCGTGGGTGACATCACCCTGACAGAGGGGGGCAGTGGTGGCATGGGGCTGAGGGGTTTTGCAGAATCTTAGGAATTCCTGCCTTCTCCTGGAGAAAGGGGAGGGAGGGTGCAGAGAGCTGTCAAGGCAGGAAGGTGCTAGAGGGTGCCTGTAGGCTGCAATGGCCACAGACTTCCAGAGCTGGCAATGCAGCACCCATGCTGACCTCAGGGAGAGCAGGTTACTAAAGAGGGATCGGGCAGTCACAGTGGCTTGAGGGAGACTTTGGAATCCTCTGTGGAGGACCTTGGCCATGAATAGGGAGAGAGCAAGGCACCACCATGAGGAACGCTCCCCCTTCCAGAAAGTTCTCAGAAACAGGTAGATGTGGGCATGACCAGAGCCATGGACAGTGACAGGGTGGTGTTGCTGGCCAAGAATGGAGGGTGTGAGTGAAACAGGGCAAGTGTGTCAGTTTCCTGAACCGAGAGAGTGGGGAAGCTTCACAGGAAGGAGAAAGGCCAAATAGAAGCCTGGTGAGGGTGATTCTGACCTGCAGAGCCTGGGAGAACCTGAGGATATTTTGCTAGCTAGTGCAGGTGCCAGCCTGTGTCCACCATAGCCTCTGCCCTCATCATGACCTCTGCCCCCAGGAAAGCTGACAGGCATGAATGAGATCACGGAGAAGCTCACACTGCCAGATACCTGTCGGAGTGACCACGTGGTGGTGCAGAAAGTGACCGCCACGGCCAACCTGGGCCGTGTTCCTTGTGGGACATCTGATGAGTATAGGTACGAGTGGAGGGCAGAGGTGGGCTCTGCTGGGGCCTGGCTTGAAGGAGCACCCCAAGCCCCAGGGCACCCCCTCTGCTCCCACCTCAGGTTTGCAGGGAGGACACTGACTAGTGGGAGCTTGGTCCTGCTGACTCTGCATGCCCGGCCAGCTGGACCTGCCCAGCTGACTGTCAACAGTGAGAAGATGGTGATTGGTACCATGCTGGTGAAGGATGTGATTCAGGCTCTGACTCAGTGACTCTGCAGCATTGTGACCTCAGTGATCATCACCTGTCCCTCCCTGGGACGTTTGCTCACACCTCTCCCCTCTACTCTCCTTCCTCCCTTGCTCCCCCCTCCATCCTATTACCCACCTAGTGTGGGGGCACTGTCTCCCTCACACCTGTTTCCCATTTGTTCCTTAGTGACTTTGCTGAGGAAGATAGTAGTTGCTCCTCCAGCAATCCCTTCCCTCAGCTTTCTGTAGATATTTATGTAGCAAAAATCTCAATAAAATGTCTTCTCCCTAGGTTGTGGCTCCCCTTTCCTTCTAAGGGGTTGGAGGAGGAACTCTGTTGAATCCTCGTGATCTTGTAGGGGAGCTGTTCGTGGCTCTAGGGGAGACTCTGGTTGGTAACTGAGCTGACCACCTCTAGGCAGCAGTGTGTCGGAATCTCTGAGCGAGAGGCATCTAGGAGAGCATGCCAGGCAGAGCTGGAAGGATTCCTCAGTTTCAGCTGGGTGTGGTATCGCTGGCCTGGAATCCCAGCATGTGCAAAGTGGAGGCAGGAGGACCAGACATTCAGGGTTGTTTTTGGCTACATAACAAATACAAAGCGAGTCTGAACTGCATAATCTGTCTCGAATTATTTTTCTTGACCTTTCTTTACATGTGTGCATGCGTGTATGTATAACTGTATTGCATGTTTGTGGGCACACTGTGGTGTGTGTACACATAATATGAACATGTGTGTATGTATACATGCATGTGTATGTCAGGGTCTGAAGTTGATGTCAGTCATCACTCTTGCTCATTCTTCCAACTTATTCATTGAAGCAGGGTCTCTCAGTCACAACCAGTTCGCTGATATGCTTAGTGTCCCCAACCAGCTCGCTCTGGGAATCCTGTCTCCACCTTCCCAGGCTAGAATTACAGGTAGGCTGCTACACACATACAGTATTCATGTGGGGTTTGGGGTCCTTCCACTTTCCTGGGAAACACTTTCACCGCGGTGCCAGCTTCCCAGCCCTCTCCCTGCAGCCCTTTTCTACATCTGAGCAGAAGCAGGTTTCCATTAGTGGCTGGCAGTTTGCCTTGGTTTCCCTCATAAGCCCTTTGGGAAGAAGGGACTCATCATATGGGGAATTCCCCAAATATGTAGCAGTTCAAAATACATCAGTTATATCCGGATAGAAGGTCTGGAGCTTTGCTCCCCTCCCAGCCTGTGAGATGACCCGATTGGCCATCTTAGTGGAGGAGAAACAGAAGATACATGGCCATGCTTCTCAAGATACCTTTCTGCAGTCTCTTGGGGATCCTGTTCACAAACAGATTCCAAGGCCCCATCTTATTAGCTGAGCAGACAAAGGTGCTTGCTTCCAAGCCTAATGACCGGAGTTCAATCCCTGAGATACCGGTGGAAGGGGAGAACCAGTTCCTTCATGTAATCTGTAATCTTCTGATTTCCACACCTGTGCTGTGGCACCCCCGCCCCCGCACCGTACACAGATACGTAAAATAGATGTAGAAAAAATGGAAATGCAACGCACGAAGCAATCTTTAACATTAAAAGAAGTACAGATTCTGAGCACTCGGTCCTAAGTATACACCATGACATAGAATAGCGAGGATTAGCGCCTCCACACCTGTGATAAACCCGTTGGCCCTCCCTGCTGAGGAAACAGGCTGAGTGAGCAGCTGGGATTCAATCACTGTATTCAACCAAGAATAAATAGGGTCGAACAAGTTTAGGAGGGAGTGTGGACTTAAATGAAGTCTTACAGACCTTGTCAGAACTTTATTATTCTAATGGGGCTTATGACCACCCCTCTCTCCCCAGTGGGACTAGAGTGTGCACTGTTCTCGCGCTTGGTACTTACTCTCTTGGGATACATTCCTCACAGAACGCTGTGATTGACCGGGTTGTGGAGAATAGCCTTCAGGCACGGATAGTTTGAGATGTTGAGGCAAAGCTTCTGGTCCTCTGTGACCGAAGCTCTAGATCCTTGTTGTGTATGCCAGAACCATGCCACTTAAGTGCCCATCTGTTCAGAAGTATGCCAGGGGAAATAGGTGTGGCCCTCCTGCTAGGGAAAGAGAACAAAAGCAGTACCAGGGGACGGCCCTACATCTGGCCCCAGGGATTTGCCAGGCACCGTGGCACCAGACAGCAGCTGGAGCTGCTGATTTCAGGAGAGCCTGGAGACCCTGAATTCTACCCCCCAGGATTTCTGTTTTTATCACTGCTTTGTCTGAGGTGGGACTTGAGTGATGGACTTAGACTAATTTTTACCTCCAAATCAGCTTTGATAGAGGTTAGAGGAGAATCTCTAAGCAATATCAACACAGGCGGATTAGGAAATTGCTCTAGGTAAAGCCTGATACACAAGCTTGAGGAAGGACCTGGGTTTGAGTTCTCAGCACCCACATAGAAGTCCAATCTCAGGATCCCAGGGACTCGTTGGTTAGCCAGTCTAGACAAAACAGTGACCCCCTCCAATTTCACTCAGAGACATCTTTTATTTTTTTTTTAAAAAAAGGGGGGGTGGAGCCATGGAGGAAGATACCAGATGTCAACTTACAGGGTCTGCATAAGCACACAAACGCGCACACACATTTATTGATCTTGGGATATTTTTCTCACAGAACATTTTAGTTGACTGAGTTGTGGAGGACGGACGTTCTTAGCTATTCAAGCCATCTTAGATCTTTGAAGACCTTGGTATACATTGAAAATACGACTCTATAGCTCACCTTTTCTATTTTTAAATATTTTTCATAAAGTTTTAAGCTCCAGTGTGGTCAAATTTTTCATCTTTATATTTTATTCTTATTTTTAACTTAAAGAATTTTTCCATAGGCTGAGGCAATAAAAATGCCCTCTCCCAGGCTGATAGCATAGACTTATAATCCTAGCACTTGGGAGGAAGAGAATTTCAGTTCAAGACTGTCCTTGGCTATAAGTCTCAAGAAATCAAAGCAACAAATTAAAATAAAGATATCCATCTATATTCCTCTTTAAAATTCCAAAACAGCTTTTCACATTTATATATTTAGCCTATTTAAAATGTACATTTATGTATAATAAAAAAAGTGGGGCTGATCCACTATCTTTTAAAAAAATTTATTACTCTGTGCATGTGTGTGTGTGTGCGTGCACACATGTGCGCACACACACACACACAAGATGCAGGTGGAAGTCAGAGGACAACTTCGTGTAGTTTGCTCTCCTTCCACTTTTACAGGGGCTGTGGGAATTGAGCTCAGGTCAATAGGCTTTTGATGAGTAATTGACACACTGAGGCATCCTGCCACACTGATCTGTTTTTTCTTACCAACAACAACAAAACCTCAGTGTTTCTTCAATAAAGAAAGATGGATGAAACTTGGAACTTGAATGAGACTTTATGTCCATCTTTCCTTGTGGTCTTGATTTCCTAAGTGATTTTTCTCTTCTGATCTCTTGCAGCTAGGACAACCCTTTCTCCCAGTAACCTCCTTTCTGCCTGCTGCGCCCTGTGCTTTTTTTATATGGAGCACATAAAAAACTATAGTCTCTCCTGCCCCCTACCACATGCAGTTGAGAGCTGGAAACAGCCAATCAGACACTTTAAAGTTAACCGCAGAGACAGTGCCAGGCATAGCTGGCCTCAAAGGTTGTTTGTTGACTGGGACAGTGGATAATTCTCTCGTTGTCTGCTCCTTCCTCACACATCTGCCAGTGACCAGCTGTGCTGACTTGACCAAGTCATTTAATGTCTCTGCTCTTGTCATCTTCCACACTCTGTGTGGTATGTAATGGATGCCTTCTAGTCAGGACTTCTTCCTGTAGAACCTGGAGGCCTAGCCAAGGATGCACCCTTATCCCCAACCTCATCCTGGGAGCAACAACTCACCTGAGGCCTTAACTAAATTTGAACCCTCTACTTCTTCCCTTACATCATCGGTGGGCTCTGATACGTTACATAGAAGTGCACACATAAAGATGCTGGGAGTAGACTGGGCATGGTGGTGCACACTGGTCATCACAGCACTCAGGAGGAGGCTGAGGCAGGAGGCTCAGACTTGGTTCAAGGCCAGTGTGGGCTACAAGCATATTGAAAGCCTGTTCGAGAAACAGGGTGGGAGGGGGCAAAATGGCTCACCAGGTAAAGTAAAGGCATTTGCCACCAATCTCGATGACCTGAGCTCAAGCCCCATAACCCACACAGTGGAAGGAGAGAACACTCCTTCAAGTTGTCTTCTGACTTTCATTTGTGTCCATATATACAAATAAATAACAAATGTAAAATGGGACCAGGGTGAAGATGCTACAAGTTTAAATAAAACATCATCATCAGGAGAAAATATTATCAGGCTATAATGGAAAACTGTACAGCTTGAGTTCTTGCTTTTTTCCTGTTGGCAAGGGGTCCTTGAGTGAGTTACTGAGTTACCTCCTCTTGTGGTGTCCTGGGGATTGACCCTGGAGTCTGGGGCGTACTACACAAGCACCCCTATTGGTTATAATTCCAACTCTACTCTTCAGTCTGGGGTGTTGGTGGTGGTGGGAGGGGTACAGGCTCGTTAAGTTGTTCAGGCAGGCTTTAAATTTGCAATCCTCCTGCCTCAGTCTCCCAAACAGCTGAAGCCAAGCACAGGTTACTTCTCTGAACACATCTCGTCACCTACAAAATGATTTAGCACAAGTGAAGCTCTCAGACACGTGCTAAGCACATGGTTGAGTACCCAGAAAAGACTGTTCTTACCACTTCAGCAAAAGTTTAAGGAGGGTGATTAATAGCAGAAATTCGTGCTGGGAGCTTGGAAGTTTATTAGATTTTTTTTCCCAGATACTCATTCCCATAGGCCCTTAGGTGCCATTTCAAGTCTCAGATTCTTGTCTTGCTTAACTTGGGCCAGGGAGGACTGGATGTGAAGGATCACAAGTTGGCAGCCACTAAAGTACACGGTAACCTTGGCTTTAAAAATTCATGAGATATTTCAGATATTTGGTACCTGTCAGCTATCCCCACTCCTTCTTCTGATTTATTTTATTTTTGAGGCAGACTTTCTTCAGACTGTAGTTCTTAGCTGCCCTCCAATGCAAGGCAGTCCTCTTGTTTCATCCTTGCTAGTGTTAAGATTACAGGCCTACGCCACCGTGGCTGGCTGACCGGCCCTTCCGGCTGTGCCTTGGGCCTTCAGAGCACCTCGTACACCCTCACTTACAGTCCCTATGCTGTAGACATCTGAATGTGGCACTCTCAGGAGAGGGAGAGAAGGCAGACAAGAAACAGAAGGTTTAGAGTAGCAGGCCTATGCTGCTTGCTGGCCAAGATGGGGCTTGGGGGTGAGCGGCTCCTAGGGGTATGGGTTCCCCTACAGTCGTCATCCTTTCTGCTTAGGACATCAGCAACCCTTGAAAGAGTCCCAAGATGGAGACTAGCCAGCCCTGACTGTCATCGAGCTCCCTCCGGATTTCAACCCCAGCATCTGTCCTCTTCCCCACTTCGCAGAACACCACGATAGACTAGGGCCACCGGCTTCCTTTCCCAGCACGCTGGGCAGAAGCCTACAGTACCTGCCTCACGAACCTGCCAGCTGCTGGCAGCGGCTTCCCCCCCCACCTGTCAGGAGGAACCTAATAGTAGACCATTCGAGACAATTAGAAATATTCAGTAAACTCTGGTCCCTTTCTTACGCACCCCAGTGCCTAATTTCCAACCTCTAAGCCTCCAGCAACCTCTGAAAAGAGACGTGGCAACTTCCAAGCTCCGTTCACCGTTCTTCCCGAGTTTCCAGCTGGCTGCAGAATAAAAGCCCTTCGTAAACTGGGCTCGGGCTTCCCTCCTGTGGTCTCAACACGCATTAGCCGGGCCCTAGTCAGCTTGGGCCGCTCGGTCCTCCCTCTCCGCCTTCCCTGGTCTCCAGCCCGGAATGCCATCTCCGCCTCTGCGCTCGCTTGGGCTTCCGGTCCGCTCCAGCCCCAGCTGGCCCGTGACGCCTTTCTAAACAACAGCCCGGCTCACCCTCAGCTCCTGGCCCGAAATTTTCCCAGTCAAGCGTCCCGGCCCATCCGGCGGGAGCGTCGGAAGCGGTTTCCCCCGGGGGATTGCAATCCGAAGAGGAGCACGGCTGTCTTTGGAACTTTCCGGAATCCCCTGACGCCTGCGCTCCCCGGTCCAGCTCGCTGGAGATGCAGCAGCAGCGGGTCTGAAGAGAGGGCGTGCCTGCTGCAGGTGGGGGGTGGAAGTGCGTGTGCGTGTGCGTATGTGTGGGGGGAACCGGGTTCGTGCACCGGGGCTCCCACCCGAGAGGTCACTAGAAAAGGAGGGGCGTGGCCCGGTGTTCAGGAGACCGCGCGTCACCTCCGCAGCTGCAGCGCGGAGGCTTGGGAACCTGGAAGGGGAAACTGAGGCCCG